>OX451402.1:16615168-16826051 GCA_949629135.1 Eremobia ochroleuca | reverse complement strand
AGTATGATTACACTTTTTGTTATTTGGAATTGCAGGTTAGTTTCTTATGCGTTTATTGACTTATTAACCATAATGTAATAGTAAGTTAGCCTGTAAATGCAATTAAGAAAACTATCGTAGAAATTAACTCTGCTTCAGTAACTTAATAACCTCTCTTGTTTGAGATCGAGAGCTAGTTTTTATGAACAAGTTGGCATGCTAACAAAAAAAAAATCCATTTTATCAATTAAAACAACAATTTATACGATGTTTACAGTTTTAGTGTGTTTTAGATAGTTTTTCCATATTTATCTGCGTGGCAAACATTAACTCGAAGCTCATTCCATTCAGCGAAGGTGCCCAGCGGGGTTTGCCGATCGGCACGAGTTGAATGGAAGCCGAATACATGTAGCAATTGCAATTGCTTCAGCTCGGTTTTGATATTCAACAAAACTACCGAATCGAATGTGCCGACCCGAACACGTGTACCCTTCACCTCTTATAAATAATGAAGTTGATATGGACAAATTTCCTCTACAGGTGATAGTCAAAATAATGGTGGAATACTCGTCGATGTGCATGAAGTCGCACGCGCTGCTGGGCCGCGTGTCCAACGCCAGCACGCCGGCCGAGCAAGCCGAGCTCAAGCGCATCTCGTCACAGTTGCCCGTCGCCGCCACGCTGTTGCCGCTCAGATCTGTTGGAGTGCAAGGTATAGTAGACAGCCAGAGGGGGCCATTCCCATAACTTGAAGAACAAATGTTCTTCTGGATTTTGAGACTGATCTCAATCTGTCCAAATTTTCTCTTAATTACAAAGCCACAAGGTTCTTTTGTCGCACATTGCAAAAACGTTTACCAACAGCACAAAATTAGTATATAAAAATAAATTACTTAAAATAATTATTTTTAATAAAATTAATTATTATTTTATAAAATAAAATAAATTAAATTCACTTGTTTATCAAAAACATGTCTTTATTCGAGCGTCAAAAGATCATTGTAGCCGAACAATAGCTATGATATTCATTTTGACAGTTCAACAACATTATTTACATTGTTGAGAAGACAAATATTTAAAACGAAAACATGAGGCAGTGGTTTCACAATTTCCTTCAAATTGTGATAGAAATTGCGGTTTGCAACTGGGGCGCAGGCCATTATTGAGTAGTAGCTCAACTGTGACTAGTGTTGGGCAATGATAATAATCCGGTTAATATCATTTGGTTAATAATCGATTAAAAGCAGTTAGTAGCCATTAATAACTAGTAGTAGTTAACTGGTTTAATGTTAATAACCTACTTCTTAACGAAAAAAAAACGAAATGTATTAAGTTTACGATACCAAATGTTAGACAAGTAGAAACTAGTGTTCTTATAAAGGGTGATGAGTTAAAACCCGAAAATACCACAGTATTCTTAGGCATAACTTTGGATGCCAAGCTTCAATGGGGCCCCCATATAGATAAATTGTCAAAAAAGCTTAGCTCTGCAGCATTCGACGTTAGGAAAATTCGTGACTTAACTGATTTAGAGACAGCCCGTTTAGTTTACTTTAGTTATTTTCATAGTGTGATATCATACGGTATTCTGTTGTGGGGAAATGCCGCCGATATTCAGAAAATTTTTATTTTACAAAAAAGGGCAATTCGTTCGATTTATAAATTAAGTCCCAGACACTCCCTCAGAGACAAATTTAAAGGGATTAATATAATGACTATGCCTTCTCAGTACATTTATGATAATCTTTTGTATGCACATAAAAATATTAATCTGTTTAAAAAATACAGTGATATCCATAATATAAATACTAGGAACAAACACAAATATGTTGTTCCTACAACAAGGCTCAAGAAAATAGGTGGCTCGTTTAGATGCCAATGTATACATTTTTATAATAAACTTCCTAGCCACATTGAAGAACTAAGCATTAATAAATTCAAATCTTTTATAAATCTAAAACTATGCCAGAAAGCCTATTATACTGTAAAAGACTATATTGAGGACAAAAAAGCTTGGGATTGAGCTGCTCCAATAGGTCTAGACAGTGAATGTTGTTTATTTTTTATTTTGCTGATTTACACTTTGGTTTTTATATCTATTTATATACAGAATGACATGAACATTTACTGTTTAAAGTCTTAATTATTTTAATTATTGTGAACTAGCGCCCCGCCCCGGCTTCGCACGGGTGCAATGCTGATCACTACATAGTAGTCGCTTCCCGCTGTCTGTCTCTATGTATGTTTGGATCTTGAAAACTACGCTACGGATTTTGTAGAGATTTTGTAGAGAAACACTGATAATTTTAGAGCCATTATTTCTCGTAAAAAGTATAGGATAAAAAATCGTTATTGTGGGTTATCCCTAAGAGATACACATATACCATTGTGAATTGTTTGTAGACCTTTTTAAAGTGTACAATACTGTAGTACATTATTTTGATCTATCTCGTAGGATTCAGCCAGCGTTTGCAATGTAAACGCAAAAAATGTGTTTATTTACGACATCACATTAGAGACCTCTAAAATTATCAGTGTTTCTCTACAATATTATGCATGTATTATACATATAAACCTTCCTCTTGAATCACTCTATCTATTAAAAAAACCGCATCAAAATCCGTTGCGTAGTTTTAAAGATCTAAGCATATATAGGGACAGACAGACGGAAGCGACTTTGTTTTATACTATGTAGTGATGTGAGGACAATGCGGGTCATTGTTTCCGTTTTAATCATGGTCTGGCAGTTTGTGTGGTGTATGCGGTCTACACAAATGTCCTGTCCTTGGTATTGCTCGTCGAATCGTTGAGCTCCTTAAGTTCTGAGTTGAGCTGCACGGTTACTGACGAATGCGTGCACTGACTGCACAGGTCCACTCAGTGTAGTTCTTTCCTCAAAAGACCACTTCAGACACCAATCTACATGGTCCTCAAAGATTATATCCGGATTTTTATATACACATTGACATTGATGAATTTTATATAAACAATGACATGGATATTTACTTTGTACAGTATCTTATTTTTATTATTATTACTGTGAGTGTGAAGAGTGTGAAGACTATGTGGGTCATTTCTTTTTTTCGGTTTTCCTTCTTAGTTAGTTTTAATCATGATCTGGCAGTTTGAGTCATTTATGCGGCCTACCCAAATGTCCTTTCATTGGTATTGTTCGTCGAATCGTAAGGCTCCTCAAGTTCTGAGTTGAGCTGCACGATTTTTGACAAATGCGTGCACTGACTGGACAGGTCCGCTCAATCTGTGTGGTTCTTTACTCAAAAGACCATTTCAGACACCAATCTACATGGTCTTCACATTATCTGACCAAGATTATGTCTGGACTTTAAAAGAGACTGTGACCTCTGAGTTTGTTTCGGCCTTTCTTCTCAGAGTAGTCAGATAGGAAACGCCGACCTCATCTAGTTTAAAAAAATATGATTGACATGTAAAAGTGTTTGTACAAACCTACTTACAGAAAATAAATCATTTATCATTTAGCAATTATGGATGATAACCCTGCTGTTAATGTTATTTTAGTGATTGAAAATTTCCCTTCATGGTTTTCAGGCTTAGGACTGTCAGATTAGACTTCATTTTCATCATCTTTCTTTGTAGTAAATAAATGTGCAATTGAAAACTAATCTGGCCCATTTAAAAAATTTGAATCAGCTATTTACATTGTTTTTTGACAATTATATTTTTTATGTACTTAGTTTTTTTTTTAATTCTTAATCAGTCATTTATTTGGGATATTTTTTCGGGAATTTTTTATTATTTTTATTTTCGTTTTTAGTTGTTTTTTTTTTTGCTCTAAATGATTTTTTTTTTATTCCGAATTCGGTTGGCGTCGCTGTAGTGCAGTTCATGCATCTCTTTCTGGCACGAATAAATATTGGCGCCAAAAAGAGATTGCACGAGATAGATAGTATTGGATCTCTAAATTAACAGAACTGAATTTCCCGAAAAATGTGTATTTATTTTATTATTAACACTTTTTCACATACAAAAAGTGAAAATAAATAAAAAGAATAACAATACATTGAATCACACTGCGTACACGCACCCAATTTATGTTCACACCCACAGATTTTACAATAAAACAAAAAAAGCATTTATTTTTTTAAATATACATTAATAGCAGGGTTATCCATTGCACGGCTATTAATGGACACTTATGGATTATAATCGATAATAACTCAAAGCATCCGGCTATTTACCCAACACTAACTATGACTAATGAGACACAATTACTTTTTCTATTATTATAAATCAAATTTTGGATTTTCCCACAGTTGAGCGGAGAAACGAACTTTAAAAAAGGTTTCTCCATTGCACAACTTTGTGGTAATTAATTCAGAGGGCACTCACTGCCACTCGCAACTGATTTGGTGTTTCAAAAAATTTGCCAGAAAGAACCGACGAAAATTTTCTATGCTACGCGTCGATGTCTGAAATAATATACAGGGTGGCAGGAGGGCTTGTATATTATTGCAGACAGGTGACACTAATAATGTTGTTGTTTGTAGGCGATGGCAGAACGTATAGTTATGCGGTGGCTCTCTCGACGGAGTGCTACCCGCCCGACTGGAAGGATATGCAATACCTCGCCAAACTTATACCGCGCGTCTGTCACAATGTTAACAGGTATTTACCAATTATATTCAATAATAATTACCCTTTTATTACCATTCGGCACTAAGGCACTAATCAACACAATATGATTAGTGCCTTAAAAATTAAACAGCACATAAAAAATTTACAAATTTTTTAATGACTTATTTTCTCTCTGAAATAGGTCAATTGAATTAAAAATCAGTTGGGGTGTCTGAGGTTTTGCGCATTTAACGTTACACGTTGTATACCTATTTTTTTAAATTATATTCACCAACAATTGATTACACTGCTACATAATAACGTGTAATCCAATGTGGCAACACTGTCAGTCCTTTGGGCACTTTTCCCACTAATAGCAACGCGGACTACTGTTTTGTACCCTTTGATTTGATGTATGCACCCAATGATTTCTACCCTTTTTTTCCTTTATATATTTTTACATAATATAATGTTAACATAACCTATTTTTCCAGGGTTTGCTACGCCTTCGGAGGTATAATCAAGGAGCAAGTGACAGACATCACGCCGACCTTTCTCACACAACAAGTTATCTCAACTCTACGCCAGGCAGACGATCTTGCCACACAGGTAAAAAAAGTTTAAGACTTTCTCCCATGATATAGTTATTTAAGTTTCGTCAGTAATTTCTGTTTTTTATCTGAATAATATAGATTCTCGTAAAATTATATGAAATGCCAATTTTCATCTATTTTCCCCTTCGTGAGCGAATCCGACTCGCGCTTGGCTGGTTTTTTTTTTTATTTTCCTCCCAAGTGACCCTCTTATTTCGGAATTCAAATATTTTACATTACACGTCTGTGTTTGGGTCACAGAATTCATATATGTAGATATCTACCAAATTTCAACTTAATTGGTTCCTTAGATTTGGAGCAATTTGGTAGTGACTGACGGACAGACAGATAAACGAGTGATCCTATAAGGGTTCTGGTTTTTCATTCGGACGTTTGGAACCCTAAAAATGTGCAATTTTTTACCCTCAGGTGTTAATATCAAGCGGCTGCGCGTCTCGCATCGCACAGATGCCGGTCGTAATGATCCCGATCCACTTCGACCGCGACGCGGCAGTACGTGCGCCTTCATGCCAGCGCTCGCTAGTGCTGCGTCCGTTCATCACGTCCGACTTCATGACGGGCATCGCCGCCCTGCCAGGGTCGGATGCTATGCCGCAGGATGTAAGTACACTTCCACTTACCCAGTTAAATAAATACGTTGCATACAGTTAATAAGCAAGTTATAGTATTTTAACACGCTTTTAAGTAATAAACAATGTAAAAAAAAAAATCTAACAGGGCTATTTTAACCTACTTCTAATGGTCGTATCGAAATTATAATTTTTATGTATATGTAGTTCGGATGACAAAACTATAATTTAGTATCTTGGAGCTGATCTGATGATGGAGCCAGGAGGTGGATATCGGAACTCTTCAGTGCGATCTAGTAAACCCCTCGAGTTTGGGCTTATATTTGTGATTATGGTCCGAGATACGCGCTTGTCAAATGATACAGGAAATTCAAGCTAGACTCAAGCTTCAATAAAGACGGTCACCCCACCGGTCTGACTGTCATCACATAGCTTATTTCCGACTGTAATCATACGTGTTTGTCAACAGGTTTTAGACAGAATGCGCATAGAGCTGATGAACGTGCCGGGCATCTCGCGCGTGCTGTACGACCTGACGCCCAAGCCGCCCGCCACCACCGAGTGGGAATGATCGCCGCGGCTCTCAAACTTTTATATATTTTTTTACTGAACGACCGCACCCACGGGCAGTGGTTGCCGCCATGTAATTTTATTTGATGGAAGGCATCCGCAACTCTATGTAGTGAAGGCAATGAACTCGACTATAAAGAAACATTATTGTTATAGTAAATGACTATGCGAAGGTTCGTGACTTACGCTATGTTATTCGAGTGCCTAATTAGTGCGGTATCGATCTCGAGAATTGCCATTTCTGTTAGCTAATACTCCCTGCGATTTCTTCCTCTTCACGAAATGTAAATTCCCGAGATCTACATATATTTACAGTTTACAGCACAACTGTTGTTCATTTTTAACTTTTTAAACTGTCGATACTACCAGGCATTCGCCCCATAAATGACTATTTTATACGATTTTTTGGTTGAACATAACATTGATTTTATTTTGTTGTTAGTGTTTTAGCCGTATCGAGTTTTAATTTATCATTTCTAAGTTTTGATGGCCGCACCACTGCCCGATATAAAGAAGTTTTTGTAAATACATTGGTGTCACATGTTATAATATTATCTCCACTGATCAGTTTTGTAACATGTAGTAATTTATTGTCAAAGGCTGTGTAAAAATTTATAAAAAAGCCCACAATTATTCCGCGCGACAAGATTTTTATAAATGGATCTTGCATGAAATCGAAAACACATTGTGTTTTATGGAATGGTTCAGTGTTATTGACTGGAAGTTTCATAATAAAATTATATTATGCTTTATTTTCATATTGGATTTTATTTCAAAACCTTTATCACAATTCCATATACATATTATAAAATAAAAAAAATTATCAATAGAAACTCAGTCAGGGTTAAAAATATGTCCTAGACCAATAAAAAAGCCTCAACTATCAGGCACCAATAAATTAATATTCTTCCCTGAAGAAACTTGTCCACCTATAAAAGTTTCTTCTTCACCCCTGATGGACAGACCCTCAGAAAGCGCCACTTTCTTTTCATTCATCATTGGCGCCTTCACCCAGCGAGAGCTACGACATTTACTACAAGGATGAAGAGGTATAAGTTCTAAAGAAACAGTTCTGTTATTACAATCACCACATTTGAAGAACCTTTTGAATGAGTCCAAGACTTTCAGAGGATGCCTTTCGTCCTTGCATATCTGTGCTGCTGAGAAAGCAGTGTACTTGCACTTCGCACATCTCACAGCTTTGCAAGCCAGCTTGAAAGTGTTCAGCATCTTCTCTTCCATCTGTTCTTTTTTCTCAAGTTTGTGGAAATACTTTTCTTCTTCATCATCCTCATACTGCTTGATCAAGTTAGTGTGAGCTGAACTTGCTTCCAGTATCTTCTTGAATCTCTCTGACATCACAGTCTTAGGTTTCTTTAGTTGTAATCTTGGTGTATCATCATCATCATCAAATTTGTGTTTTTTGCTTTCATTCTCATCACTGCTGGAGCCATTCAACTTTTCTAAAGCCCTTTTCTTACCAGCTTGTGTCCCTTTGATGTTATTTGGGTCTGCCTTAGCAAGACCACCATTTTGTTGGATTAATCTGAATGCATTTGCTTTGGCGCGTTCTGCCGACTTTTGGCCATATGTCATGCTTAAATCTATGGTGCCACTGCCTTTTAAGCCGAAAGTACCTCCTCTGCTGAGTTTGGGAGAGCTTCCAACCCTGTCAGCCAAGCTTATGTTTTGTGACTTGGTATTTTGTGGACTGGAAGTGAGTTGATTAAGCCTTTCTGTGTCACTTGTCCTTTGAGCTGCAGGGCTATGCAATATTGTGTTATTCTTCATGAGACCTGCCCCCTGTGGTGCCCTGTTCATCATAAACTTGTCTCCTTCAGACTTGTAGTATTCACTCAAAGACATCAATCTATTATTGTCTCTCTCTTTCACTTTAGCAGTGTTACCAGATGGTAAAGCAGAATAGGCTTTGCCTCCATAAATTACTGTACTTTTACCAAAAACTTTGTTTTGTAAGCTAACAAGTCCTTTGCCCATAGTGGAAGACTGCAGTTCTCGTCTCCTGGAGTACTGTTGATACTCCTGCTTCACATGATAAATGCACACATCACATTGGCTAAGATTAACAAATGCAGTACATTTCTCACCATTCTTCTTCTTACTTTTGCAAACACCAAGATCCTTGGACTGTCCCAAGATCATCACTCTGTCAGGATTCTCAACACTGAGACTGGCTTGTTCAGCACTGTTTTGTGACCTATCCAAAACATTCGGATTTAGTACTGCCACTACAGTGCCTTCTGGAGTCTTCCATAAGTCATTGTAAGCTTTTCGAAATAAAAACATTGAAACTGTCTTAAAATCATCTTTTAGGTCACAAAGAGTCCATATCAGGAATTGGTTACCTTTTGCAGACTTTTTGGCTGCACTTTTTCTCACAATAACACCGCCTATGACCCAGTCTTTGGAAAGATCTTCATTTTGTACATGTCTCTTGACTCGTAGCATATTTATAGCCTCTCTGCCTTGCATACGGTCCAAGAGTGCGGTACTTGATATCAATGGTTTAGTAATTCTAATACCGAATACTGGATCAGTATAAATGTCTGCAGCCTCTTTGTTCTTCTTGCTTTCAGGTGCACAAAAAGTATTTTTGTTTACCTGTTCAGCTGGCTTTTTAGTTTTAAAGTTATTTTTAGCTATCTTGACGTCCATGTTGGTTTGTCGTAACCTTGTTTCGAAGTCAAGCCTCTTGTCCCTCTGCTCATGTTCCTGGTGGTCCAATATCTTCTTAACCTCAGAACCATAGTTACTGTACTTACGTTCAGTGTAATTCCTTTGTTCTTCATCATCTGATGAATCTGTATCGCCATTGTGGATAGCAGAACTCTTAACAGGCTTACTTTCATCAAGTTTCTCTTCAACTTCTATGTTACTGCAACTGGGTTGGAAGATATCAACTTCACGGATAGATGCTTCCTTCGTGTCGTCATTTTCAGCCTCGTTCAGGTCCGCACACAATAGTTCTTCTAATTGTGCTAGTTCATCATTCTCGTCCATTGTTTGCGAGACTTAAATTAGTTGTTGTTAGCACAAATCAATTAATAAAATGATACTTTGCCAAATTGGCGCGGAACTTTTATTTGTACCGAAATTGACAATGACAGCTCAGCACAGCACAGCTGCACAGATAAACTTAACACGTGACAGTTAGCGAGACGTTCAGAAATAATCCAATTCCAAGGGGCAGACCCCAACATACTTGGAAGTTGGAAAGGCTAGGATGATGATGATGGTGATGAAACTGAAAGTAGCAGCCCTGAACCGCTAAAATGAGTAAATTACGTGATTATTACTAAAAATATAGTCGACGAAGATATCTTAGTTTCAGTTTTTTTATTTCAATTTTAATCTGTGTTTTTGTTGACAGAATAACAAGCTGGCTGTCATAATTTGGAATTTCAAAAATTTCCATAATTTCCCGTCAGGATTTCTCATGAGACCTACGCCGGATTTCTGAAGAAATAATCTAATTTAATTAAATATTTGTACGTGTGTAGTCAAAAACATTACAGCATTATAAAATGGCAGGTGTGTACATAATTCGTACTTTACCGAGTTTATTCAATGTAAAGTTATTCATATTCCTTGAAATGTACTTATTTTTCAATGTTTAGACAATCAAGATGCACCGGTAGCTAACAATCAAGCTAATACGAACAAGGAGGCGCCAAAAGAGGGAGCTGCAAGTACTAATGAGCCACTTGCGGAAGAAGTAACGGCAGAATCACCGCAGCCCGACGCAACTCCTCCACCTGCCGAGGAAGAATGTCAGGAGATCATTATAGTGAACGAGCAAACTGAGGAACTAGACCTTAACCACGGCAGGATCGGAAAAATTGAGAATCTTGAACCTTTAAAAAACTTACAGAGGTGAGTCATGTTTCCAACCTGTTTTTTGAGAGCTCATGAACTTCCATTCTCTTTTTAAGCAAAAGTCATAAATTATAGACTAATTATTACACAGCAAATCATACCCATTCTGTGCTTTTAATATGAACAAATCTTTTATTACAAGCAAAATATAGGTGGAAATGTGTTTGATAGTGTCCAAACCTTATCTGTGTATGGTAATGTAAGATGCAAGTAGAGTTTTAACTATTGTTCTTGATCTTATCAGTGTTCCATTGAGTGGATAGATTATGACTTTGAACTTGGGCTGGTCATAACAGTATCTGTACTAATAACTTCACAGTAACTGGAAATTGTTCTTCATGAAGCCAATTATTATTCAGATATTGGCACCAATTCCCTTGTTCACAAACTAAACTAAAAAGCATTTGTGCATCTTTTTATTTCTACAGTGGAAACTCGATTAACCGGCCTAGTTGTTGTCGTTAGTGATTCGAATAATCGAAAATCTGGATAATTGAATGTATGAAGAAAAGCAGGTTTTGTGCATATGTAGTACATACATAATGTTTTGTTTTTATTAAAAACAACAAATACATATCAACGAAAATTAATGTTTATTAAGAAATTATTATGAGACATTTTTCATCATATGATGTACAGTCCGCGCGCGAGCTCCGAGGAATGATAAGGAATGTTGACGTGATGAGCTAGAGTTGTGATTTAGTCGATATTGCACTGTCGATACTAACATCTTGAGCCTCCGCGCGAGTGTAAATCATGAAATCATTCTATTAGGGTATTATGTACTTGAAATTAAAAAAAAATGTATCATGTATGTATTTGATCACTGTGGCAATCAGAATAACCAGTACTTGAACAATTTGATGTACTATCGTCACCCTCCTCACGCACTACAATAATAAATAAGTCGACAACATTCTCCATTAAGCCATCCCTTTGACAGTAATGTTCCTCTAATGCCAAGACATGTTTATCATATCCACACCAATCTTCTTTTGTGACTTGCGTGATAGCTTTTTCGGTGATCTCCTTCACTCTCGTCAGAGAAAAATCTGAAGTAATGTTGTGTTCCCCCACGAGCCTTTTAACTTTTGCCCATATGAGCTCTATTGGGTTCAAGTCGCACATATAAGGCGGTAATCGCAGTACATCGTGACACAAAACAACTTATAAGTGTAAGTTTATAGTAGAAAATAACACTACCTACTATCGCAAAATTAAAAATGACTCGATAAGCGTGTTCTCGCGTCAAGGGCGACACTAGTACTGGGAGAGTGCGGGGGATGGAGCGACGGTCGGGCGCGGCGCACACCCGCCCGCTTCCTCAGCCACCGATTCCTCGGAGCTCGCGCGCGGACTGTATGTCATTTATCACTTATTGGTTGTGGTTGATAGTCCGGATAATCACCAATCTGTATAACTCAAACCCGTATAACTTAGGGCCAGATTATCGAGTATCCACTGTATTTACACCTGTTAAAATAGGATATGGTTTATAGAACTTTTATTATCACTCTTATCACCTAATGTATTCACTCTATTCAAACAAATAAATTATTTGTATTTGATATTCATCTGTCCTACTGGAAAGTGCATAGGGTGAAAGTCCCTATAGGGAGAGCTAGTTTAAAAACAAACAAAAAAATGTTAAAGCAATCATGCTATGTAGACCTGTACAATAAAGAGTACTTATCAGTTCTGTTATTTCCTTATGGCACATTGCCATTTATTTGGTTTTCAAATTAGACAGCTCTTTGTAAGTCTTATTGTTATTGTAATATCTACTACAACGTGTAACTTTAAATGCGCAAAACCAGAAAATAGTTTGATCAGAATAACAAGCAGTATTAATTGAACTACTTTTTAATATAGGTCACTTTTTTCAAAAAATCTTCATTGAAAACGTTGCCATGTCTATTTATTAATAGGTCAAGCAAGCCAATGTCAGCGCGGTGCTGCGGCCCGGTGACGACTCATCCCTCGGTAAAGCGTCGTCGCAGACGCAAGAAATAATCAGAATGGCCAGTAAAACTAAAACAGCACATAAATCCTTTAAAATTTTTTAATGACTTATTTTCTCTCTGAAATAGGTCAATTGAATTAAAAATCAGTTGGGGTGTCTGAGGTTTTGCGCATTTAACGTTACACGTTGTATATACTATATTATAAAACAAAGGTTTTTGTGTCTGTCTGTGTGACCGATGACCACATAGATCTTATAAAGTGAACATTAGAAAGAAAGAAAATACATTTATTAGTGGCAAACATGATGCATAAAAAGAAAAACCTTCTGAAACAGTTTTCAATGACATTTAGAGCATTACTTTGAAGGTGTGCATAAAACATTAATATTTAATTTAGCAATAGCACAGAAATCTCGAAGTTTTGACATGTCGCCATTGCACCCGTGCAAAGCAGGGGGGTGACATCACACATCACCGTCACATGATAATCAATAAAAACGGTCATTGTACTGCAGCTCCACTTAATAAAATAATATGTTCAATGAATTGTATCTCCCATTGAGCTGGGTCAACAATAATTGTTGATAATTGAGAATAGTAAGTAATTATTACTTACTGTTCTGTACCGGTCGATATTACTTCGGCTTTTGACGTGCGTGTACGTCATTTGGGACAGTGTGTATTTGCTCAGCGCAAACGTTATTTCTTTTAATTATAAGTAAAATCTTATATAATGATTGCATAAAAAATGTGTATAAGCAAAGCCCTAACTCCTGCGTTAGATAAAAAAAACAAACTCAAACCTTGAAAAAAATCGGTTTTAAAGTGTGGAAGGTGCTAACTTGCACTTGGCAAGGTTTTTCCTACTCCCAGTAAGAAAGAGACGTAATAGTGTTTCTATTTAGTCTACAGATGGTAAACAAACAATATGCCTAGCCTTTTTCCGGCTGTCGGATGGACTGCTTATCTGACCTACACAACCTAGTTACGGGGTAATATCCCTTGGAAAGACTGGTTTTCAGAATTTTGGGATTCGGACTATCCATATCGACTGTCAAAGATCCACGAATGACAGCCTGGACCAACGACTTAACGTACCTTTCGAGGCACGGAGGGGTTTCGGCATGTAAAGATGGTCTTGCATCCACGGATCGACCGCGGCAAGCGTAGCTTAACCTGATTGATCGACCCGTGCGACTATTACGAGCCCTTGTTAACTATCCCGTATTGTGAACAATACGGGATAGTTAACAATTTCATTAAACTATCATACCCAAAAACTCCTTGATAAAGATAATTTGAGACAGAAGTAAATCAATCCAATCAAGATTTTAAAGTACCTAATTGTATAACTCTCCATTCCCGCATCCTTACTGGCCTCAATCTAAGTTAATTTACGTGAATTAACTGTGCTAATGGAGAAAAGCAATTCCATTATTACCAATTTATTATCGCCAACGAAGCTACTATAGTCTCTAGGCGGTAATTTATTAGTATATTGTATTGGTTTATTTAGCTAATTGGACAGTATTTCTAACAATATTTCATCAAAATTTCTCGTGTGCTTTCAGCGTATTTTCAATTAACTCCAGGTGACTCCAGAGTCCACACGGGTCAATCCGGTCAATAGATCTTTTAATTTTTTTTTTTTTTAAGCTACTGAATAAAACATACGAAGCCTCCGACTGCAAGTTATGATTTATTTATTTCCTACACAATCTTGTTATAGCCCGCTTTATGGCGGCTCAGAACATAGGCGATTCGCTGCGCAGTAACAGTAACAAATTCATGCGTCAGCGGGGGTGTGGAGTGATGTACAGACGCCAGCACTACAAGCTGTCAAATTTCTTTAATAGATTTTCAACTTTATCGCTAAAGCTTAAGGTTCAAGGTTGATTGGGAAAATTTGTCAGTTTCGGGTAGCTTGATGTGCTGGCGTCTGTACTGCGCAGCGAGTAGCGCACTTCAGAGCCGCCATTTAAGCTTAACGCGAACTATATCATCGTTTTAGTTTGCTTTTCCTGCAGTCGGGTATTCTGATTTTTTAAAGTTACCTTTTTATAATGTTTACTTTATAAACGGTTCTGTTAATTTCAGATTATACTTGAGATGGAACCTGATCAAGAAAATCGAGGGTTTGAGCACGTTGAGCACACTGGTGGAACTTGAACTATATGACAACCAAATTGTGGTCATGGAGAACTTGGATGGCCTTGTTAATTTAGAGTAAGCTCTTCTTCGTTCTTCTAAACTTATAGCACCTTTCTGAAAATTGTAGAAACGTGCTCTGTAAGGGCCTGTGCACACCACGTTCTTTAAACGCGCCGCTGACGCGCGTTTTAGTAACGTGCGTCGACGGCGCGCTTTTGTCCTACAGAAGGTCTATAGGCTGCGTCTGACTCGCGTGCGTATCGCGTCTGTATCGCTACAAACGCGCATCAACGGCGCGTTTAAAAAACGTGGTGTGCACAGACCCTTAGTTTCTCACGGCACCTCTTTGATATTTACTTGTCTTTTGAATTCACCATCTTCAAGAGTAGTAAACAGACAAGAATCAGTTGGTTCAAAGAAAACTGATTTCATAGCTTAACTCTCAATTATCAGAAAATATATGGGGCGAGAGTAGTGGTGGCTCTGTGGTACCAGCCCCGACTTACGAGTTGTAGGTCGTGAGTCCGAACCCAGGCAGGCACCTTACTTTGCATATTTAATTTTCGTCCCCACTGCTCTCAAAACGGTGATGGAAAACTTCGTAAGGAAACCGGCATCTCCTAGAACAAAAAATTCGAAGACATGTGACATCTACCAACCCGCACTGGGCCCGCGTGGTGGATTATGGCCCACTCCCTCTCACAGAGAGGAGGCCTGTGCACCAACAGTGAGAACCTAATAGGCTGATTATGCAAACTTTCCGCTGTAGCCCTTTTCTGCATCATCTATTGCTTTGAGCCGAAAGACGTATTCCTTATACCAACGCTGCACTGTTAGAATTCTTTGTTAACCAGTTATTTCTCCCATTTCCAGGATGCTAGATTTATCATTCAATAGGATCAAAGAAATTGGGGGCTTACAGAAGCTGGTAAACCTAAAGAAGCTGTTCCTCAGCTCCAACAAGCTGTCGGAGATCAAGAACGTCAATCATTTGCCGAAATTAGAGATGCTTGAGTTGGGAGATAATCGTTTGCGGGTGAGTTATGAGATCTTTTGAAAATCACTCCAGTTATGTTCCACCATAAAAAAGTATCCAGAATGATACATTTAAAAACAAGCTAAATTCAAATATCAATCTAACATAGAAACTAGTTTCATAGCACTTAATTTCTTCAAAAACTTTCTGACTCTATTGAAATGAAAAAGCGACGGTAAAAAGAGATAAACACATACATCTATAGGATTTAACGTGCGAGATGATGAGATAGAAGGCATTATACAGTGTTTCTTATATTTGTGATCTCCTCTTTGTGCGCCGTCCGTACCCTCTCCCATCTTCATACGTTCGGGAATATTCGTAAGTCTTCGTAGATTGTCGGTAGCGGTACTGCTCTGGGCGCCTTCAAGCAGAAACCTAATACGCTGATAGTGGTGGTACGTGCTACGCACGACGCTTGGGTCCTAGCGTTGTACGTGTCTTAGTACGTGTGTACGCGCCTGCGTATTACGAAGCTTGGGTAAAAGCATCATAACAACCGTGGTGTATTGTACACGTGTATCGTTTACATAAATATTTCTTTATTTTAATAGAGTGATTTTTCAAGTATGCCGAAAACAAATGCAGAATATTGTCGTGATATGTAAAATTTCTCAATCTCATTTTAATAATTCTTCATATATCTCACAACATTACAGGAAATCAAGAACCTAGAAGGCATGAAAACCCTCAAGCAACTGTACCTAGGAAAAAACAAAATATCGAAAATACAAAACTTGCAAGAATTAACAGCACTTGAAATATTAGTACTACAGAGTAATCGTATAACAAAAATAGAGAATCTGGAAGAACTTCGGAACTTGGACCAGCTCTACATATCTGAGAATGGAATCTCTGTAATTGAGAATTTGGAAAGTCAGGTCAAGCTGCAGACTTTGGACTTGGCCAGCAACAGAATTACTGTCATCGACAATGTAAGGCATATGGTCGATTTGGAAGAACTATGGGTGAGTTTGTTTTTGTTTCAAACTAGTTGCTGTCGGCGACTTCTTTATAACATCAGCCATCTGCCAGTGAAAGTCTAGTCAAAATCTATGCAGCCGCTTCGGAGATTAGTCGGTACAAACAGACAGATTCTTTATTTTTATTGTTTTTTTTAAGGCTCCGTACCCAAAGGGTAAAACGGGACCCTATTACTCCGCTGTCCGTCCGTCCGTCTGTGACCAGGCTGTATCTAATGAACAGTGATAGTTAAACAGTTGAAATTTTCACAGATGATGTCGTTTCTGTTGCCGCTTAGCTTAGTGTAGTTTACTTCCTCGCGGACGGAAGTAAGACGGGCAGAAACTAGTTTTAAAAAAACCGGCCAAATTCGCGCAAGAAGGGTTCCGTACCATTATCTACCCTTAAATATTAGGTCATCCCACTTCCAGTGTCATATTTTTTATTTCCAATATTTATGTATTGCGCAATGGTATGCAATAGTTAATACATGTGTTGTCTTGTACAATCATGTTAGTTTAATTTGGTGTGTTGTATTGTCAAGACGTGCATTGATTTAAAATGGAAGATTTAAAAAAATCTATTAATGTAGTGGAGCAACGTATATTTCTAAAGTTTTGTGCTTTACTCAACTACTCTGGAGGAGTTGCGCACGACTTACTGGTAAAGTGTGTTGGTCGTAACGCCTTAAATAAAAGAACCGTACAGCGATGGCTTGAAATGTACAAACAAGGAAGAACCACAGCTGAAGATGAGCCGCGACCACCTCGATCATTATCATCGACTAGATTAGAAGCAAGGGACAAAATCAAGGAAGCACTTCGTCAGTCACGTAGGGTCAGTGTCAGTGATCTCTCCACTCAACTTAACATTCCTCATTCCACTATACATAGAGTACTCACGGAGGATTTATGTCTGGTCAATAAAAGTGCAGTGTGGGTGCCCCACACTCTGAACACGGATCAGAAGGAGTTTCGTTATGAAACTGCGCGTAGCCATTTATCGTGGTATCGCCGTAAGAAAAATATACTTAATAGATTCATATGCCTTGATGAAACTTGGGTCGAATTTTATACTCCTCGTCAAAGACAACAGTCACGATGTTGGGTGGAACCGGGCACTTCAGCTGAACATTTACCACGTGCAGAGCTACATGAACGAAAAATACTACTAATAGTAGCTATGGATGTCAGAGGCATTGCTTTTTGGAGAACTTATGATGAAAATACAACTATGACTGGAGAGCGATATAAGTCATTTTTAGAAGAAAATATTCCTATTTGGGCAGACGAACATCATATAACGAGTCCTATAATTTTACATGATAACGCCAGACCGCACAAATCAAAAATAGTTCAGAATTTAATTGAAGATAAAGGATGGATTGAAATTATTCAGCCGCCATATTCCCCGGATATGAATCCTTGTGATTTCAATTATTTTGGCCATGTGAAGAGGAAATTGTCGGGTACTCGATACAATAGCAAAAAGGAGTTAGATATTAAACTAAAGAGCATTATTGATGAATTAAATGAAAGTGGTACTTTAAATGGTGTTCAAGATTTGCCAGTAGTCTGGGAGCGAGTGATTAATAGTGGTGGAGATTATTGATTAGTGTCACAAGGTTATATAGTATAGTAGTCAGTTTTTGTAAAATAATAATAATAAAAAAATATGACACTGGAAGTGGGATGACCTAATATTTATTTTATTCTGTTTTTTAGTATTTGTTGTTATAGCGGCAACAGAAATACATCTGTAAAAATTTCAACTGTCTAACTATCAAGGTTCATGAGATACAGCCTGGTGACAGACGGACGGACTGACAGCGGAGCGGGAGTAATGGGGTTCCTTTTTACCCTTTGGGTACGGAACCCTAAAAATAAGATATATTGAACCGCTAAACATGACGTAAAATTAATTTATTGCATTGCATTTCAGTTAAACGACAACCAGATAACAGACTGGTCATCAATAGACTATCTGAGAGATAACAAAAAGATCAGCACTATATACCTAGAACGTAACCCTGTCGCCGCCGACCCAGCTTACAGAAGGAAGCTGAAGCTAACCCTACCGTCGCTACAGCAGATCGACGCCACTTTGTGTAGATAAGAATTTTTCTTTGTTTCTTTTTGTAGTTTTGAGGGGTGGTGTTGTAATAGTTAAAAAAAAACTTTTATTCGTCTAAAACATACATAGGTATATAAATCGCATATCATCTTCTGCCTAGCCTTTTCCCAACTATTTTGGGGGTCGGCTTCTAGTCTAACCGGATGCAGCTGAATACCAGTATTTTACATGGAGCGACTGCTTATTAGCTCAACTATCAGTAATGAGATACAATTACTTTTTCTATTGTTACCGATTTTTAGGAGATTTCTCGACATCGGAGCGGTTATCGGGCCTTCACAGCCCAATTACATATTTGTACTATCCATATTTGATTAAAAAGACATAAGAAGATAATTGATATTCCAGGAAAGGCCGTTTGCTCTAAATTAGAGCATTTCAAATTATATTTGAATGATTGAATTTTGTAGTTTTTCTGCATTCGCGATTTATTTGCCAAAAATGTAAACAAATCTGAGTTTATCGAAAAGTAACTTTAATTCCTAGACAATAAAGTTCAGTTTACGCTACAACTTCAAACATTTTTGTAGCATTTTCAATTCTAGTCACTCTGAAATCAACTTAATTACCATTAAAACAAAGTTGATATTTATTTAACTTGAAATAACATCAATTTGAAACAAATTTGAATACACTTCAGTAATAACATAACGCTACTTTTTCCCGAAGTATAAGGCAGAGGTTCACCTAGATTACTCACATAATTCGCACGTTATGATTTAAGTCCCATGCAATATTGCTCGTGTAATGTAGCGAGCGACTGTAAAATAAACTTATTTGAATCCAGTTGAATATAAAAAGAAACATTTATCAGCCACCGTAGAGAATATAACACACCACCCCAAGAAGTAAATTTGATATGTACCCGAGATAATGAACTAAAAATTATGGCGCCATCGCGTACGATCTGTAAAGCCTGCACCATAATTGCGTAACACACTATTATTACACTCTCAATTTGAATCATTTTGAAGCATATTGCTGATCCATTGCTCCATATGTTCGAAAAGTGTGTCTGCTCAACAACGTAAATAACGCAATGAATGTTGTTGAACTGTCAAAATGAAACCCATTGCTACTGATAGTGTGTTCCGCAATTACCCTGCTGATTTATACTATGCCATTTATTTGCCTATGGCGTAAGTTGAAGTAACAATCAAAGTTGCATCGTTTAAACAATGTTTAGTCATTCAGCATAAATAACGTTCCGACATCTAGGACACGAGCCTCCTCTGGGTTAGAGGGAGTGGGCCGTAATCCACCATGCGGGCCCAGTGCGGGTTGGTAGATGTCACATATCTTCAAATTTTTAGTTCTAGGACAACCCGGCTTCCTCACGATGTTTTCCTTCACCATTTTGAGAGCGGTGGTGATGAAATAATTTAGACAAAGTAAAGCGCCTGTCTGGGTTCGAACCTAAGACCGTAACTCGTAAGTTCTCGTAAGTTCCGGTCGTTGCCGCTGGGTCACCCACCTGCTTCCATGCAAGTCGTTTGTTACTTCAATTTTACGTATGCCACAGGCAAGTTTGAAACGTGTAAACGGGGCTTAATTCTAAATCTTGTGGTAGAATGTAATTGTCTGTATGGTTTATGTATTTTTATGTAATTAGTTTTAGATGTAGAAGTAGTATTCCGATCAGCAGTCACGGTGTATTAATAACTTTATCTACATATGCTATAAATCCTCTATAAAAGTTTCTGAAACAGTTCGCTTATTGCCAACATTAAAACAGCCAGTGTCATAGTAACCATAATATCATCCAAACAAGTGTTATAATGTTGTACTAAATTTAACTATGCAATTCCTTTGCTTTTTCGATCCCTTCCTTACTCTTCAAACAGCCACATTCTCACTACTCAATTCGTGGTATCTTTATGAATTAAAAAAAGAACAGTGCCATGCACGCGCGTTTCACCACCACAGCGCAGTAATTAAAAAAAAAAACTTATAGGTTATTCGAATTCACTTCGTATCCCGCCATTTTTGTTCGATATAAGTACTGCAAAAAATGGATACATAGTTTGTTTGTATTAGACACTCAGCAATTAATCTTTCCATGAATTTACATACAGTTCATACAACACTACAACACCCTATGGTTTCAGAACCTTTTATAGAGTATTCATATCATGGGTAGATAAAGTCTTGTATGCAACTGTACATAATTAGGTGTTATAACACTCATGTGACTTTGTTATGACACGAGGCGCGTGTTTTAATACCCCTTATTATATAACAGTTGCATAAATAACTATTATAGGTTATTTATATTATTTTTTTGTATTGTATAAAGGATGGTGTCCGCAACTCCACGTCCAGGCGCGTATTTTGCGTAGCATAATTGATCAGCTTATAATGTTCCCATTGTTAGGACACAGGCCTCTCCTCTATGAGAGGGACTGGGCCATAATCCACGCGGGCCCATTGTGGATTGATGAATGTCACCTGTATTCGGATTTTTGGTTCCAAGACATGCCGGTTCCCTCACGATGGTTTCGTTTTTGAGAGCAGTAGTGATGAAATGAAATGCTCAAAGTTGGTATTCAAGTTCATCATTTATTGCCTGTTTGGGCTCGAACTGTCGTGAGTTCGACACACACTATAGCTCGTACGTCGGCACCGATACCACTAGGCAACCACTCTCATCTCTGTATTTTGCGTACAAGTGTGAAAATGAATCAATCACTACAACCCAGAACCCTAATTGCGTAACACACTATTACTCTCAATTTGGATCATTTTGGAGCATATTGCTAATCCATTGCTCCATATGTTCGAAAAATGTGTCTGCTCAACAACGTAAGTAACGCAATGAATGTTGTTGAACTGTCAAAATGAAACCCATTGCTACTGATAGTGTGTTACGCAATTAGCCTGCAGGATATTAGTAGTTATATTATTTTATAATTAAACACTTATTACCAAACATTTTTACTTATTTGTGGTTTCGAAATAGGATTTATTATGAACATACTTTCATTACGCTCTTTTTATTAGAGCGAATGTCATATTAAATCTGAACCCTTTGGTAATAAAAATATATTCTTTTTAGTACTAATTATTTAGATTTACGTTAAAATCTCGCAGTAAAAAAAAAATCCTGTTGATTTAATAATGTAAAAAAAGAATTTTTTTTCTTAATATAAAATGCCAAGTAACGGTAGATATAAGAAAGTGCCTATTTCAAATTGTCCAAATTCAAGTAGAAAATGGTAGAATTTTATGCCCTTTATATCATTGTTAACATTTCAAAAACTAAATAGGAAATAAATAATCTTAACGT
Source organism: Eremobia ochroleuca (assembly GCA_949629135.1). Taxonomy (NCBI): domain Eukaryota; kingdom Metazoa; phylum Arthropoda; class Insecta; order Lepidoptera; family Noctuidae; genus Eremobia; species Eremobia ochroleuca. The sequence goes on along the minus strand of OX451402.1, from coordinate 16,804,296 downwards.
ACAACAGTCTGTGCCTACCACACTAACACTTTTCATGTATTTTCGTCCAAACTGGCAACGTACAAGAACTAATATAATTATGTATAATATGTACTTGTGTTATAATATTTATACAACGTGTAACGTTAAATGCGCAAAACCTGACACCCCAACTCATTTTTAATTCAATTGACCTATTTCACAGAGAAAGTAAGTCATTAAAAAAATTGTGGTTCAATTAATTCTCGTTATTCTGATCAAACTATTTTCAGGTTTTGCGCATTTAACGTTACACGTTGTATAATAACATAATCCTAAGCATTTAATAAAAACTGTACCAATAAACAAGGATTTGAGCATAGATTTTATACTAATGTAAAGTATATGTAATTCATATTTTAATTTTTGTGGTAGATTTCATGTATGTATGTAACTTTATTATGTATTTGTACCGTAGTCAACGTTAAAGGTGGGGTTTTAAAGTAGAATAAAAATAATTAAAAACATTCTGACAGTCAAAGTCTGAATAGTTAAACAATTTGCGGGAATCAAATGTAATTTATGGGATAAATATAATTTACACGAAATGTAGACACAGTGGTAACTCTTTTCAAGTATCAGAATAATGAAATGAAGTAGGTGCGGTCAGCGACAAAAGTCGATTAACACCATCTCATCTAAATTGACACAGAATTATTGGAAACACTGTATTTAAGCATGTTAAACAATAGCTAAGACTTAATTTTTTTAATTTACTTCTGTTCCGATTTTAATTGGATACTTATTGGTAATTGACTTTAGTCGCTGACTGTACCTATCAGAAGCAAATGAATTTGAAGTCAGTTGTTTTGAAACCACACCTTTCATGAAACAGTTCACTAATTCCAATATGTTCCTGTAAGTCTACTAGTTTGTATTTTAAATAATAATTATTATTATTTATAACCTAACACATCAATTAATGTCATAGTTGTCTAATGTTGAATGTTATACAATAAAACATGTTAAAATAATTAATTGTCTTTCGAATACTTTTCCGAATAGCCAGTAACAGCGCGGGGTCGAGAGAGGCCGCTCAGTGGGGCAATTGCGTAACACATTATCAATCGGAATCGGTTTCATTTTGACAGTTCAACAACATTCATTGCGTTATTTACGTGTTGAGCAGACAAATTTTCGAACTCATGAAGCAATGGATTAGCAATATCCTTCAAAATGATTGTGCTGTTTCGTATTGGGTTTCCCTCATTTATTACTGAGTAAAAATCTCTAAGATTTTGGTAGTAATGTCACAAACAGTACTGCAGATATATTATTTCCAGGCAGTCGCGGACTCTCGCATCACTCTATCAAAGCGCAAGGGGAACATTCGTGGAGTGCTACGTAGCCCCACTGCAGTACTTTCTAAGGTCAATTTTAGGATGTAAATAACTACTGGTTAATGTGGTAATAAATAAACGAAGTTTTTTTTTTAAAGATATTTCTTTTGTTGGGTAGTTTAGAACTGTAGTTACAGCCTAAAAATAAGATGACCACAAAAATACGTTTTTAATAATTTTGTACTCGACTCAAAAATGTATGTAGAAGTTTACTTGTATATTTAACATACTTGTACATTGTAAACCATCACCCTAATTGCGTAACACACTATTACTCTCAATTTGAATAATTTTGAAGCATATTGCTAATTCATTGCTCCATATGTTTGAAAAATTTGTCTGCTCAACAACGTAAATAACGCAATGAATGAACTGTTAAATGAAACCCATTGCTACTGATAGTGTGTTACGCAATTACCCTGCTGGTTGAAACTATCATAGCTGGAGACGAATATTTCTTGACTACTTTTTGACACCAAATTCAAATTCAAAAACGCAAGTGTTCCGCGGTAATCAGGTGAGGATTGCGGCGAGAAAGACTCACCAAGGCACCTTTATGTCTCTGGAATTTTCGGGATTTGGCATAGCGTTACGACTATTTCTTGACTATCTTTTGGAATTGACTCCAAGTCGATACTCCCAGCCCTTTGGTTGCACTAGAGGTGACGATTGTATGGAGATGTTCACCACACAAACCTCACCAACTTACGGCTATAATTTTGGAATCATAAAGACTTACGCAGATTAAGGCGGGCCGCGTCGCAACGCAACACTGCAAAAATCCTCCTTCATCACTTTCGTACATTTTCTATGAACCATCGCCATAGAGAATATAACCACTAGAGAGCGTATGGGCCGATTTCTTCGAAGCACACGACTCACTACTGCGGGCCGGGGGATGAGGAAGAACGCGCGGCTGCAATTGGTCAGTTCAAGGTCAAGTTGCATCGTTAGGGCTGCTTTACTTCATTAAGAGAAAATAGTCGATATCGATAAAATGGATTTTAACATTATAATAAATACTAAATCCAAATCATAGAAATAATATTTAATCAAAATCAATCAATTACAAAAAAAAAACCCGGAAATGGACTGATCGGCCCCGGTCGGGGACAGAAAGAACTAAAAAATCCCGGAAAATACAAAAAAAAAAAAACTGACGAACTGAAAACCGAGGAGGTTCTCAGTTCGTCGGTATTTCTTTTTTGAAGTCGGTTAATAGTAGATAGTTATTTTATTAAAGTATGTGAATTGAATAAAAAATGTATTCATTTTATTTTTCTCGATATCAACTTTCAGCTATTAAAGATAACAGCACTATTTTTTACGATAAACATACAAAAGGAAAGAAAGGGATAGAAGCATTAGAATTGTCTAATACAAGAACGAGACTTTTCCAAAAGACATCAACGCGCGACTCAAAAAGTGTGCTCGTTTACCCAGCCACCATTTTAAATAGACCCGTGCAGTGGCTTATAATCTGATTAAATCAAAAATTATTTTTCGTAATGTTTATGTACCGATGAAAAGTTATGTCATCCTTTTTGTAACTAGATGTCTAAGAATGTTTCCCACACCACTTCACCGCGCATGAAGGCATTTTGATGCGTTATAATTGCATAAACGTTATAAAAAAATTATATTAATTTAGCGTGCACGCAGGTCTAACACTTGGACACAACTAAAATTGCTACTAGTACCGTAGCCTATACATAGGCGACAAAATACTAATAGTTTTCGTGCGTCGGGGCACTGTATACGCAGTCAAGTGGTTATAATAGTCTTTGACCATCGCTCACTACAGGCAGGCCGCATCGCACTTTTTTGTATGAAAATGCGTTGCGCTGCGGCCCGTTGCGGCTGTAATGTGCGTTTGGCTTTATGCGACATTTTTTTTGACCTTGGTTGGCTACCTATATGACTATTTTTTTGCGTTCTCAAAATTGATTTTCATGAAGTTTACAAAGATGAACATTGTGTGGTGAAGGACACTGCCCTTCGCGTGCAGTACAATAATGCTTTCAGGGTGTTGATGGGGCGGCCTCGCTTCTGTAGCGCATCAGGAATGTTTGCGGAATTGCGTGTTGATAACAAATGTGCGTCCTTGGTGCGCAGGCTGCGAGCCAGTTCCAACAGCATCCTGGGAGTTATTGCTGACAGGCTGGACTGCTATATTGCCAGTCGTTGCTCCAGTATCTCAGCTGGAATGCGGAAGCAGTGATTTTGTTGTGTGTGTTTGTGTAATTGTATCATTAACATAGTACCTAAGTTTATTTTAGGTATTGTTAGGTACTAACACTGTATGATGTCTCATGGTTACTCTCAATAAAGAATTTAATTAATTAAGTAATAAAAAAGTAATAGAGAAGAGTAGGCAAAGGAGTGTGCTTTCAGCGCAGAACACAAAAAAAAAAAAAAAAAAAAACGATCTCTTTCTTTAATTTTAAAGATACACCTCTTGTGCCCTAATATAAGCAATGTTATCACTATCACTTATCACCATTCATGTTTACAGAGGGATTTATTTCATTCGATAACAAATTCATTACATTCACATACTTAACCTAAAACAGTCCCATCCAAAAGTCCCCTTTGTTTCATCGATCTAATACTTACCTATATAAAAAAATCATTAAATACTTTCCCTTGATGAAGACCTAGCGACCTTGACTTTGGTATAGTCTACTGTCTCCGGCCGGCAAGTAAACCGGCTAGTTCAGTTGTCCAGTAGTTACATTTCCATAACAACTTGCTGCGACTAGTTGAAAACACATTCCGTTTGCCACCCGACGCACGAACACGCATCAAAATGAAATCGTTTATCGAATATTCTCCGAGCTCTGATTTTCCTATTGAAAATCTTCCGTATGGTGTCTTTACATCGCCTAACAATGTAAGTACAATTTTGTCGTCTGATTTTTTGATATAATTATAAAAAATGTTTGATTATTTGAAATTGGTTCTTATGTTCTAAACGATAAAAGTCATGTATGTTCAGATTATTGACCGTTCTCGAATGTGTTTTCTTTTTGACATTGCAAACTGTTATAACACTACCAAATTGTAAAGTACTGCCGCATGATAGCGAAAGTGAAAATTTTACATACAACTTAATTTGGAAGGATTTGCATAATTTTATCTTGTTGTCGAGCTGTTTGTTTTATGCATATTTTATCATGTTTTTTTTCAGAGCGAGGAACATATCGGAGTGGCAATCGGCGAGTTGATTTTGGATCTGAATGTGATCTCGAACTTATTTGATGGACCCCTTCTGAAATCTAAGCAGAATGTTTTTAAGGTAAACTAGTATAGTGGAGTGGATACCTAATAATATTAATATTTATATGTAAGTAGATCATCATCATCTGCCTAGCCTTTTCCCAACAATGTTGTGGTTGGCTTCCAGCCTAACCGGATGCGGCTGCATACCAGTATTGTACATGGAGCGACTGGTTATCTGACCTCCACAACCCAGTTACTGGGTAATACGATTCCCCTCGGTAAGACTGGTTGTCAGAATTTCGGGCTACTGACGACCCGTAACGACTGTCAAAGATCCACGAATGACAGCCGGGACCAACGGCTTAATGTGCTTTCCGAGGCACGGAGTTGTCTTGGTATGTGAAGATGGTCACCCATCCACGGACCAACCGCGGCAAGCGTAGCTTAACCTAATCGTTCGACCCGTGCGGCAGTTATTACTTAGCCACAAGCCTCTCTTATATGTAAGTAGATAGGTATGAAAATAAAATATTCCTGACTTGTTGTTGTTTGTAGAAGCAATAAGAACTACCTACATTATCATATACAACGTGTAACGTTAAATGCGCAAAACCTCAGACACCCCAACTGATTTTTAATTCAATTGACCTATTTCAAAGCCAAAATAAGTCATTAAAAAAATTGTGAAGGTTTTATGTGCTGTTTTAGTGTTACTGGCCATTCTGATCGTTTCTTACGTCTGCGACGACGCTTTATCGAGCGAGGAGTCGTCACCAGGCCGCCGCGCCGCGCTGACATTGGGTTGCTTGACCTATTAATAAATAGACAAGGCAACGTTTTTAATGAAGATTTTTTGAATAATGTGACCTATATTAAAAAGTGGTTCAATTAATTCTGCTCGTTATTCTGATCAAACTATTTTCAGGTTTTGCGCATTTAACGTTACACGTTGTATAATATGTAGGGCGTAAGCAGACTTATTCCTTGCTAGGGTAGGACCAATAAGTTGTAAACAGTTTTGTTTTTCATAAAATAAAGCCAAGACATTCCAATAACTTGAAACAAATACTCGTAAGAACTTGTAGTCAGAGTTTAACTAATTAAAACCCATTTACATAAAGTGTAAACAAGTCATTAGCTGAGTAGTAGGTACTTTAGGTACTTATCCACCTATGTAGGTACCTACTTGTATTTATTTGTTCATCAGAATCTAATATAGTAAATTATATTTTGGACAGACTGGTAACTCCATTGCTCCTAGAGGTTTAGAGCGTGGTTCTTGATCATTCGGCTTTGATTTGAATATGGCCACTAGTCTAATTATGTACTTTTATTGCTCTTTATCTAAATTAAAAGTATATTATGTATTAGTAAACCTATCTATTGTTTTCTAGTTTATTCGGTTTCTATGATACTTTTTAATATTTCCTTCAGAATTGTGTTCATCAGATAACAGACACACCTCCCATATTTAATAGTTATAACAATAAAACTAGTTTTAAAACTTGAATATAAATTATTTTAGAACGGCGACGTCAACTTGTACGATATAAACATATTTCTAGTTTGTGATAATGATAAACAGGTTTAATATTACACATTATTGTGTAATAATATATGGTCTGATTAGAAATCGAGATTTTATTGGAATATAAACTTTTCGTTTTTAAGGTTCCGTTATCTTAAAAGAAACCCTCAGATTCCCCACATCATTTCTACGTCCTTTGACCTTCTGTATCGGCTATCACCTTTTTACTCGCCTTTTAGTAGTTTGAAGCTTAAATTTTGCATGCTTATCAATTTTTGTATCACTTCGTTCATGTTTTCATTTCAGCAACAAACACTCAATGCCTTCATGGGGCTCACGCGTCCCCATTGGCTGGAAGCAAGAACTACACTACAGAAACTTCTAGATGCTGGTAATCCTATACTACAGAATGACAGTGAACTTCGACAAAGGTACAGGCGGTCGATTCTGTAAAAATCTCACCGTGAAATCATAGGTGAAGTGAGCTTGAAGTGAGCAGTCAATAGTGTTAATTTCTAGCATTAGTCTACTGAATCTCACTTCACGCTCACTTCACCTAAGTTTTGACGGTGAGATTTTTATACATAGAATAGCACTACAGTTAACGAATTTGATCATGGAAGTAAATATTCCCATAGTTTAGGTTTGATAGAGATAGAAATGATAGTTAAAATACCTAAGTTTTCACAAGAAATTATGTAAAAAAAAAATACCACAAATAATGGTGATACAATGGGTAGTCTTATAACAATCGGCGATGTTTGCTAGACAACCTTTGCCTAGTTTATTTTATACTCGTTTTTACAAACACGACAATGACACGTAAAGCCAAAATATTGCACTGTTGGATTTTAAATTCTCGACGATGAACCGAGTGTGGAAAATCCAACTGCGCTTTTATTTAGGTTTTACATTTAACCTTTTGACCGCCACGGACGGCTATAGCCGACAAACGAAAACGTGCCAATGACGCCACCGACGTCTACAGCCGTCAAGAAAACGACATTTTTTAAGTACAAAATAAATCTTATCTAATTTAGTATATTTATTTTGTACTTAAAAAATTTCGTTTTCTTGACGGCTGTAGACGTCGGTGGCGTGTTTGGCACGTTTTCGTTTGTCGGCTATAGTCGTCCGTGGCGGTCAAAAGGTTAAATGTCGCCTAGTTTTAGTAAAAACGGAATGTCTTTATTGACCTAAAGTACCTATTCCTTGACATATTTTTACGGCGAACTATTAACTAACCTACTAAATTACCCTACGATACTTAGTTCATTGATTTTTATTTTTTTATTATCAGGGCTTTCGTCAAACAAAGTGATGCACAGATGCACGTGCCAGCTGACATCGGTGACTACACAGACTTCTACTCGTCACTACACCATGCCACGAACGTCGGGATCATGTTCAGAGGCAAAGACAACGCGCTGTTTGACAACTGGTAAGTATAAACTAAAACAAAGCGACGCACAGATGCACGTGCCAGCTGACATCGGTGACTACACAGACTTCTACTCGTCACTACACCATGCCACGAACGTCGGGATCATGTTCAGAGGCAAAGACAACGCGCTGTTTGACAACTGGTAAGTATAAACTAAAACAATACGAAGCACAGATGCACGTGCCGGCTGACATCAGCGACTACACAGATTTCTACTCGTCACTACACCACGCCACGAACGTCGGGATCATGTTCAGAGGCAAAGACAACGCGCTGTTTGACAACTGGTAAGTATAAACTAAAACAAAGCGACGCACAGATGCACGTGCCAGCTGACATCGGTGACTACACAGACTTCTACTCGTCACTACACCATGCCACGAACGTCGGGATCATGTTCAGAGGCAAAGACAACGCGACGTTTGACAACTGGTAAGTTAAATTATCAACTATATCAAATCGAAGTACAGACGCACGTGCCGGCTAACATCGGTCAATACATAGATTTCTGGTTGTTTAGCAAATGGGCTGAGGCCCGAAATGCATCGTTTACAGCAATTTTTTTTTTTCTAACTGTTGCCCACTTCGTCTGTGTGTATTTTTATAAATAGATATTTATAGGATGAAAATTAAATAACGATCGATCTAGTGGTTTAGGCGTGAAACGTAACAGACAGACAGACAAGAATTACTTTCGCATTTATTTATTTATTTTATTTTATTTATTCATTATTATTTTATTTTTTTTATTTATTTATAAAATTATTGTATGGATTTACCTGCAACACCCAGAGATTAGAAGATGTTTTGTCAGCCTACGAGACGGTAGTGGAAAGTGGAGTTGGAAATTAATCTTAAATATATTTTTTACTGTTTCACAGGAAGCAGCTTCCAGTTGGCTACCACGGCCGCAGCAGTTCAGTCGTCATATCCGGAACACCTATCACAAGACCATATGGACAGACTTTACCTGTTGAAGGTAATAAAAGTTTTATGTTAATCATTTTGCGATTCTACGTTTTCGCTTTTTTCGTTTTTGTTTTACAGTCTTCGAACATTAGAGAAAAAGAAACATAAAAACTGAATAACTTTAAAATAAAAAACTGAATAACTTTAAATTATATACTGTTCAATGAAACTTCAGAATGTTTTGCTAGAAAACCACTTTTTTCCTTGTTGTACCATAACGGGAACTACTAGGTATTCACCTAAAAATTCTGACCAAAACTATACAGAGGAAACCACGCCGCCAGCCCTCGATCACTCCTACTTACTTGGCTCAAGGAAAAGCCTTACCATCCCGGATAAATAACTTGACAAATATCTTACTTCGTTTCCAGGTGCCGCTCCTCACTTCGGTCCCTCTCGCCTGATGGACTTCGAGCTAGAAATAGCGGCCTTCATCGGCGGACCTCCCACTGCCCTCGGACAGAGAGTCACGGCCAAGGAGGCTGAGGAGCGCATCTTTGGACTTGTGCTTATGAATGATTGGAGCGGTACGTATCACGGCTACAAAAAGACACTTAACGAAACCGAGAGCCACTACTTCCCGCCATTGTGATTATTTTATTGATTTTTTTCATGACCAGCAATAATTAATTTACGGATTTTTTTGGTTTAGACAACATATTAATTATACCTTTAAATACGAAGCCACTTTGAAACTTTTTATTTTACCAGCTCTTAAGAGACCTTAGGGTCCATCCCCATCGCCACGGCGCGGCGCCGGCACCGTACAACGGCACGGCGCCATCACCGTGCCGCGAACGGTGCGCCGCGCGCGTCAAACATATTCTTTAAAACACTATTCTGTCAATCATTTGAAGATATCGGAGACAGAATTATGTTTTAAATATGTTTAATCTTAAACATATTTAGTGATTATTGGTGCAGGTGGGCCTAAAGCTACCCCGTCTCTTCTTATAACTATTAGTAAAAATAATAATACATTAGTGCTTAAACGACTATTAAAACACTAATGTCAGTTAGTTATTGTCAGCACAAACAATCTGTAGATGTTAAGCCTTTCACAGCGCACAAAACCAACGTCGTATAAAAAAAAAACTTCGTAAAATTCTGTTTATCTTCATTTCCAGCTCGCGATATCCAGAAATGGGAGTACATACCCCTCGGCCCCTTCACAGCCAAGAACCTGGGCACCAGCATATCGCCCTGGATTGTCACCATCGAGGCCCTGAGACCTTACGTGGTCGACAACTTCCCACAGGACCCCACGCCCTTCGCGTACTTGAGACATGATGATAAGTTCAACTTTGATATTAAGTTGGAAGTGGACTTAAAATGTAAGTTTCTTTTTTTTTGCTATTTTATTATTATTTATTGCAAGCCATTAATGTCCTACAGCAGGGTTGAGGCCTCCATACACTCCTTCCACTTCTCTCTGTCTAGGGCTAGTGCTATTTTATGTTTAGTTGTAGTCTTAGTATCGAGCGGTAGGTTGCGGAAAAGATCGCCAATGGGTACAACGCCAAAAAAAAAAATGTTTTGTATCGCTGGATCAGTCATGACAAATCACAATAAAATATGATCGGTCCTGTAATACCCTTGCGATACCCCGCTGTTTGACTCCCACTCGTCACCGCAGTGCCTCCCGAATACAACTCCAGGGCAGGGTGTTGAAGGCGTTGGAGATGTCCAAGGACACCGCCAACATTACCCCGCCCCGGGACACCGCGTCCTCCGCCAGGACTCTCACCCGCGACACAGCGTGTATGGTGGAGCGCCCATGCCGAAAACCGAACTGGCTCTCGTCCAGGTCCGGCCCCTCTCTGCACAAGTGGCCGACGAGGCGGGCTGCAATAATCCGCTCAAACAGCTTACCCACCTCGTCTAGCAGCACTATGGGCGTCATGTGATTATCGATTTTAAATCCACTTTCCAAAAAGGACGGTAAGGTTTTTTTGTGTATATTTGTTTAATATTTTAGTTATTCTTTTTATTTCCACAGCCGAAAAGTCTCCAGTAACCACAACAATCTGCCGGTCGAACTACCGCTTCCTGTACTGGACGGTGAAGCAGCAGCTAGCTCAACAGACCGTCACTGGCTGCAACCTGCGACCTGGCGACCTGCTGGGATCTGGAACTATTAGTGGAGAGGTGAGTGCCCTATAAGTCTCCAGTATCACAACAATCCGTAGACATCTGTAAAAACATATGCATCGTAGATGCGTTGTATCTCAGTAACTTAAAGTAAAGTAGAAGTTATCATCATCAGATATAGCTAAGAAACACATAAACTTTTCTTGATCTAATAAATCTATACAAATCAAAACAATAGCATGATATTAAATGCATAAGAAAGTATATACGATAGTTATATTAAAAAAAAACTATTTTTAAAAATGTTGTCTGTCTGTTTCTTCCGGCTAATCTTTGAAACGGCTGGACTGATTTTTACTACAGAATTTTCACTCACAGATTAAGTAACGTAGGCTATTTTTATTTAGAAAAGAATTAGGTTTCGCGCAAAAAAAATAAAACCCATGAAATCCAATTTGTTTTCCGACATGCACAGTGATACATATTTTTCCACCCTACAGGCATCAGACTCCTTCGGAAGCATGCTAGAACTCTCATGGAAGGGAACCAAGCCACTCCGTTTGCTGTCAGGCGAAGAAAGAAAGTTCATCCAAGATGGCGACACGATCACGCTTCGCGGGTTCTGCGTCGATGACAACGGCATTCGAATTGGTTTCGGAAAGTGCGAAGGCAAACTGTTGCCGGCCATACCTTTTGATGAATGAATTTGAAATATAAACTATGATGTGCCTTTGTATAACCGTTTTATTATGTTGAATATTAAATGTATAATAATATTTTATTTATAGTTTTTTTTTTTTTCCCGCCCTTAATTCTCAGAAAACCTTATAAAATCTAACACTGCATAGCAGGTAATCATTGGGGTGATTACCCCAATGGCGCCAGCTTGTGCCTATTGCACATCAGCATAGCTATTCACAACCATTCAATACGCTTCCGTACCGTATCGAACATCAATCAATGTTATCGTAAGAGTCCTCTAAACGCTATTCACAAGACTAAAATCCGAAAATTATGTCAGCTTAACCCTTAAATGCATAATGTTGCCATATGGCAACAAAGTACGTCATTTAATTTTTTTAAGAATGTGATAGCTGTGAGTTTCTGATGGCACCTCTTTTTGTCAAAACAATATATATACTCTATGAATATTAATATTATTCTATAATTATTATATATTTATTGTCTAAATACCTATACAATAGCATTTTTTGCAATACGATAAAATAAATCATGCATTTAAGGGTTAAATAGACGACCGCTATTCTTCCGACAGCTGTTTGCTGTCGGGGGCAAGGCAAATTAGGTTATCGAAATGTGTCATTTTCGATATGAGATACGATAGCCTGTCGGATAGTTGTAAATAGCCATTCACAACTCAGTTGATTGTGTATACCAGGATTGCTCACTTATGGCAATCAGCATAGCTATATGCTGGTTGCCATAAGTGAGGTCCCAAAAGAAACCTCAGAATAATTGAGAAATTGTATAAAAAACGGCAATAAATCTATTACGCAGGACATAGGCTAAGCCTGGTGATTTTGTATATCCAGGAAACGAAGGCAGAGGGCAGTCGGTTTCACGCCGCAATAAGGGGCGGTCGTACATGTAGGTAGTCTTGGATAGTTAAGAGACTTAGTTAATACTAAAAGGCTATCTGGCTATGTCCCAGTGTCTAAGGGCACCCACAGTAGTGTACGGTTTAGGGCGTCCGTCGCTGGGGGAAGGCAGAAAGGACAGGATGTATTGCATAATCGGAAAGCTCTCCTTCCCTCCACTACTTATGATGATACATTGGTGGGCCGGTCCCTATTAGAGCGAGAGTCCGCTGCATAAAACCACTACTATCGCCCAACAGAATAAAATGTATTTCAAAAGTTAGTACTCACAGTCACTATTCATAAAATCATTACGTGCCTAGGCAGAGTCCCAAAGAAAATATATTTTTTCTACGGTCAATTTTTTTGAACCATACCTATTGACCAACAGCTTAAAATTAGGCTTAAAATTTACCTACTTTAATTATGTATATATATTTTTTTATTAATGGTCGATAGGTATAGAAATGCTCCAAAAATAAAAATAAAAAAAGTTATGTGCCAAAGCATTAGAACAGGAATTAATAAGGCACTGATTGATATTTTTAAGCCTAATTTTAAATTTTAAGCCTAATTTTATGCTGTTGGCCGATAGGTTCAAAAAAATTGACCGTAGAAAAAATATATTTACTTTGGGTTCAGACTCTGCCTAGGCACGTAATGATTTTATGAATAGTGACTGTGAGTACTAACTTTTGAAATACATTTTATTCTGTTGGGCGATTGTAGTGGTTTCATGCGGCGGGCTCTTGGACTATATAATTTCAAAACGACCAATCTGTGTTATCTGTGTGTGAATATGAACATATGAACTGTCAAAAATATATGTTGTCAAATGTCAATCTCAAACTCGAAACAACATAATTTAAGGCGCTAAATCTAAGGTGAAAATCAAAATATCGAAAAAATTCGAGGTTGTTGAAATAATTTGTCATAATGGTGCATACAGTTTTATTCATTGCCGTGTAAAAACAATCAAGGATTATGTAATTGCACATGTAGGTAAATAGAAACCTACCTGCATCCTCCCCATTATAATTTTTTTAACCTTTCTTTCCTTTTTAAAATTATTTTGTAAATTCAAGGTTAATAAATTATGCGCTATTAAACATAAGGTGTTGCTTTTGTTGACTATCAAGTAAATATCTGATGTTCCTCCCTTCAAACTCAACATACACTTATAAACAAAGCTTCTAGAAAACATTACTTTTAGTAGGTACTTCAAAATGGACCAGGCAAAGGAAATGAGACTGGACTTCAAAGCATCAGGCGTAGAAGCTTGCAGGATATGTTTGGCTACAGATGTCAAGCTGTACACAGCTCTTCAAGATACTCAACTGGGGATTTGTATGGAGTCTATTGGTGGCTTTGCTGTAAGTACCTTTACTTTGGGATTTATTTGCTATCTATCTACATTTTGCTTATACGGTTTACCGCAAATAAATGTATTTTCTTCCTTTCTATTATTTCTACTACATCATATAAACTATATTTGTTTATTTATTTAATACTCTACGACTTCATGCCTTATGCATTTTCTACCAGTCAACCTTTTGGTGATACAGAGATAAACAGTGGTAGGTGCAATAATGAAAATTGAGGAATAAATATGGTTTCTTTCAGAAATCCTATGAAGGTCTACCAAATTATGTTTGCTATGAATGTGCACCAATTTTGATAAAATGCAATAAACTAATAGAGAAAATAAAAGCAGCTGAGGCTACGCTTCTGGATATATTTAACGAGAATGGACAGGTAAGATTAGATCAAGAACATTTATATCCAGCAAGAGATAACTTGTGACCTAAGCGGCCCCTCATGACCCCCACGCTGTTACCACTCTCGCCATCAACGCATTGCAGCCTTATTTATTTATTTATTTATCCTCCTACTAGAACGCCATATAGCAATTACACCAACGCAGCAAAAAAATACTTAATGTGCTGCTTCCCATCCATCCTGTGCATGGTGGACATCGAATGGGCTTCAATGGAACATGCAAAAATAAAATAAATAAAATAACCAAACAACTTATGTCATCTGAGCAGTCTCAGGTTTACTCTTGCGGGTTGTACAAACACAGGCTTCTGCGAAAAAGAATAAAAAAACTTATTTTAATATTTTTCAGATTAACAAACCTCTCATTCAAGAACAGAAAAAAACAAAACTGAACTTACAGTCCTCATTAGACAGCTTTTTATTATTAAATTACTTCTACATCAAATATGATGACAGCAGCAACACTTCAAACTTTATCAAAATAGAATCAGAACCCAACGAAAAAATTAAAATTAATTTAAAAAATGAAATTAAAGAGGAATCTTCAGACGAGGTGTCAGATGCAGAAATGCTGAAAATGCTTAAGGAATTGAGTAAGGAAGAAGAATTGGACGAGAACAGTGATGTTGAGCCAGGCAAGGACAGTGACGTTGAGGCAGACAAGGACAGTGATGTTGAGGCAATAGAAATGGAGGTCCCTGTAGTAGAAATTGTGTCTGATGATGAAAAAATTGGTGATGACTTCATCAGTTTGAAATCTTATAAAGTGAAAATGGATAATGTAACTATATTTATTTTTTTAAATCCTTCTTTTGCATTACTGTTGTTGTATTGTTGCTATTGCAATTTTTAAGATCAATTTGAATTATAAGATAACTAGCTTCTGTCTGCAACTTCGTTCACATAAAATTTCTTGCTCGCCCAACCCACCCTGTTGCATCGCTATTACTTCACTTTCGCTTAGCGTTTATTCAGACTTTTTATTTTGTTATTGCTCACTCTTTAGGGCCCATGCGTGATGTCAAATAGCCTATAGCCTTTCTCAAAAATTGTGCTATCAAATACAAAGATAATTTTTCAAATCCGACTGGTAGTTCTTGAGATTAGCACATACAAACAAACAAACTCTTCAGCTTTATTGTTAGTACAGAATTACAGATATGTTAACTATGATAACGCAAGACAATATAGTGGCAGGCCAAGGCGAAGATGGCAGGACTAGCTTGACTCCTACCAAAAGGACTGGCTGTCCAAAGACAGAATTGTGTGGAAAAGGAAGAGGGAGGCCTTTTCCCTGCAGTGGGTCAAGGTACAGGCTAGTTAGAAAGATGTTAATTATGAGTTAACCTAAAGTTTTATAATACAAAACTGAGTAGTATTTGATTAACATCCTAGTTTCTTTAAAATATTTTTTAGATTATACAGGTTGGCTATTTAGTAACCTACATCCGTCGAGGGAATGATTCTACCTGTCATATTAACCTCTGGTATGTCGTAGATATACGTTCCGACAGATTACGGATACAAAATTTGGCGCGTAGGTCTACGCTCCGACATACCAGAGGTTAAATAACTTTCGCTATTTGACTCATACCCAAATAAAAATATAAAAAAAGAACTTTTCTCACGACAACTTTAATCACGAATCGGATAAGAATTTCTTAGCAAAAGTTGTTTAAGTAAAGTTTGCAGAATCACCCTCTTGACAGATGAAGGTGACTAAATCGCCACCCTGTATACTGAAATATATGAATGCCTATATCTTTCTAGGGTACCCTTATAAGATCACTTCGTTGTTCGTCTGTCAAGACACTCTCAGCGTAGAACGCGTAGTTATTAAATTGAAATTAATATTAAATACCCAAGGCTGCAATCCCATAAAGCAGTGAAAAAAAAAATCAAACTAAGTAAATGCAATTAAAAGATACGGGCTTTTATGTTCCGTTTATGCCACATATTTTGACACTCGCAAGGGAATCAAAACCTATAGAATACTTCCCGTTGACCTAGAATCATGAAATTTGGCAAGAAGCAATCTGCGTTTTGTAGTAACATACCTGCAAATTTGTACGGAACCTTCGGTGCGCGAGTCTGACTCGAACTCGACTGGTTTTTTTTTTAAACTGATTTCTTTTTCAGCGAGTAAACGGATTACTAGCTCACCATGGTGCCATTCCTCAATACCATAAACCAAAAAATTTAAGACCAATAGGCGTAGTGAAGAAGGGTAAGAAGAAAAAGAAAAAGAAGAAGACGGTTCTCGAAGGCACTTCACCTTATGTATATAATGATAATTATGTACAGAGATACTTCAATATTCGCCGTACGGTGAGTATGTCGTAAAAAGTAGCCCATGTCTTTCCCTAGGGTTCAAAGTATCCCCATACCAAATTACATCAAAATCCGTCCAGCGGTCCAGGAACAAACAGACCGACAGACAAAAATTGTTTTTTTTTTCTTGCGTGCAAGCGAGAGCGCGGAACAAGCGATAGAGAGGCACGATCGGCCTAAGCGTTCGGCTTGTGACGCATGTATCTCTTTATCGTCCGTAAACCGACTTTACAGACAACCAGTGTTTTTTTTTTTTTATACAAGGTGTAACTTAAATAACGCACAACCTCTTAAGGGGTCATTGTACTCATCATTATGAACAACTTTTACTATGGGAGTAAACCGGAAATCGCGAAAAAAAAATCAGCTGTTCCCTACATTTTGACGAGTTATGCGAACATAAATGTAGGGAACAGCTGATTTTTTTTTCGCGATTTCTGGTTTGGTCCCATAGTAAAAGTTGTTCATAATGATGAGTACAATGACCCCTTAAGAGGTTGTGCGTTATTTAAGTTACACCTTATATAAGTACCGTATAGTATAGTTATACCTTCTTTCATATGCATATAGTAGAAAAAAAAAAGCTGATATTTTGACATTACAAAAAGGCATTTCAATTTTATTTATTTGTATCTATAGATTATATTGAATGGGCCCAGAATGTCAGAATGTAGCTATGACTTTGGCGCTAACACTCATCATTCTCCTGCCCTTATTCCAATTCATTTGAGGTCAGCGCAGTGTCTTTTTAGGGTTCCGTACAAAAATGGTAAAAAGGAACCCTTATGGTGCGACTCAGTCTGTCTGCCTGTCTGTCCATCTGTCACAGCAGGATATCTCAAGAACTACTAATGCTATCAACTTGAAATTTGGAATAGTTTTAGATGACGTTTGCTCAACTATTTTGTAAATAAGAATGAAATAAAAATATATACATTTTTTGCTACAGTGACTGTAAGGGGGTCTTAAAAATTCGAATCGGGGCTACTAGGGCATGTGGGGTATAATACAAAAGTGCTGTTTACACATTCTCAAACATTTTTCCTTTTGTTTTTGGGCCGTATTATTTTCGACTTTTGATGAAAAATTAAAAAAATATACCGCCCCCCCCCCCCCCCCCTTATCTCCGAAGTTTGCATAGAGAAAAATCTGAAATTATTCTATGTGAAAGAAAGAGTGAGTGGGCTATAATCTACCACGTCTTCGATTTTTTTGGTTCTAGGACATGCCGGTTTCCTCACGATGTTTTCCTTCACCGTTTTGACAGCAGTGGTGATTAAATTATTTAGGGCTGAATTTTCCAACGCCAGATAATTTTATCCGAGGAATAATTTTGAATTTTTGACAGTTTTTCCATATAAAATCTGCCAGACGTCAACTTTATTTCGCGAATAAAAATTATCTGTCGATTGAAAAAACAGCCTTTACACAAGTAAAGCTCCTGCCTGGGTTCGAATCCGCGACCTACAACTCGTAAGTCGGCGTCGATACCACCGGGCCACTGCTGCTCACATACTTCTCTATTAATCTTCATTTCGGCAGGCACCTCCTTTCTAGCCATTTGTTTGTCACACTTTGTCCATCCCTCGTTTCATTGAGCGGAGTTTCGCTAGCGAAGGAGAATCCCATGGGACCGCACCAACTTGCGAGGGACCGACTCGCAACCAAATGTAGTTCATAAAATTACTCCTATTTTTTAAATTATATTTACGTTTTTGTTGTGAAAAATATTCCCGGATTTCGGACATCAAAAATAAAATAATTTTTATTTACTTTTGTACGTATTTTCTCTTATGTCACTGCCATTGCACTTAATTTAGCCAAAAAAACTTCATTTAGCCAAAAAACATGAGGTTACTTCCAATATTGGTTTCATAGTCTTAGTAGGTATCGTGGGTCAAATTTGACCCAGAAGCGAACATAGCGAACATTAAAGTTTTTCTTACATTTCTATTTTTTTTTTATATTTTAAGTTCACACTAACCAAAAAGTGCCAAAAAATTAGGTTAGTTACAAATGCGTGTAAAACATGATATTTTTTTTATATTCTAAAATTAAATCAAGATAATTTTGCAAAAAATGTTTTTTTATTTCATAACTAACCATATTTTATACAAATAATACAAAAATCTACGTTCTACAACAGATTTTTTGGTATGGGTAAAATATGACCCACGATACCGGTAATGTTGCCAAAAAAGGCGATACCAGCTAAGGGTTAAAATCCTTAAAACGAAAACGTTCAGCTGTCAACGTCAGGTTTCTATAACGACGTAGTCTTTGTGTGATAATCCTTAGCGATGCCTCCATCATTCATCGTCATCGTTCATTTGTTATTTTCTCGAACTTAACCTCAAAATATTAAGTAAGTAAATACGAATTGCGGGAATCCATGTAGAAAATAGTTAGCAATATAGGAAGGGCATTAAATTCTCCTCCAAATACAGTAGGTTTGGTTGTGACAGAGGACTTTTCGTTTGGTACAGGGCGCCCTATATTTGACGGCATTCTCCTTTAATTTTATCCTGTATTTGCTAGTTTAAATTAAAACTTCAGTCTAACGGCATCTATTTGATTACAGCCATCAAGATCGACCCCTATGGAATACTCCTGCAAACACTGTCCAGAGATTTTTAAATATGTGTAAGTTCTTGAACTTTTATTTTTAGCCTATTTATTTGAGCACTAGCTGCACCCCGCGGTTTCACCCGCATAAGTCTCGATCCCGTAGGAATATCGTGATAAAAAGTATTCTATGTGTTAATCCTGGTTATAAACTATCTGTGTGCCAAATTCCATCAAAATTGGTCCAACCGTTTGAGCGTGAAGAAGTAACAAACATACAAACTTTCGCCTTTATAATATTAGTGTGATAAAACGTTGTTATTATAGCTTACATAAAATGGTGCCCAATGTTCTTTTATCTCTTTATAATATTAGTATTATAAATTAAACTCGCTTTTTATGTCTATATGTCCGCGTTGTTCTTCCGAACTACGCAACGGGTTTTGATGCGGTTTTCACCATAATTTAGGGAATTTATTCCGGAAGGTCTTATCCCAATTTATTTACGGTTGGCGCAACATGTATTTTTCTTCCATACTTCTCTATTCTCATCGTCGTTACGGGTAGTCAGAAGCCCGAAAGTCTGACAACCAGTCTTACCTAGGGGTATCGTATTACCCAGTAACTGGGTTGTGGAGGTCAGATAGGCAGTCGCTCCATGTAAAATACTGGTATTCAGCTGCATCCGGTTAGACTGGAAGCCGACCCCAACATAGTTGGGAAAAGGCTAGGCAGATGATGACTTCTCTATTCTCATCATATGTACAATGCATATGCACATTCTCATATCATGTGTAAGTCTCGATAACGTCATAATATCGAGATAAAAAGTCCTATGTCCTAATCCAGATCTTGGTCTACCCATGTGTCAAATTTCATCCAAATCCGTTCAGCCGTTTTAGTGTGAAAGCGTAACAAACAAAAATACAAAAAAAAAAAATCAAATCTTTTCTATTTAAAATAATAGTTAAGATTTAAATTAGTTTAGATAAATCTCGATGGATGGATCACTGGTAGAAAAATGAATAATACGTCGAATGGAAACGAAACTGGGCGTATCGTACGCCTAACAAAGCCCGTTTTTGGACGCATTTGGTGCGTATGGTTTGAGCAACCACTTAGTACATAGTATTACTATCTCACGAAGCGACGCGCGCTTTACTTGTGGATACCAAGCTTACAAACACACTGAAACTGAAAAACTAATAACCAAATTCTAATTCCAGGGATGATGCAAGAGACCACACTTTTATCGGCTGCCAGAAACCGCAAAGAAGCGACGGCGATACATCCACTGTTCCAAATCCTGGGTCTGAATCCAATAGTGTCCAGTTAAATCAACCAAATCTCTGGAAAGAATGGCCTGGTGGCAGTAAATAGAGAAGTTTTAGTCTACTATTAATTATACACTCCCAAACTCTTAAATCGAGCCACCCTGCTTTTTTAAAATAAGTTCTGGGACTTTAACCCTTAATTGCATGATTTTTACTTTTTAAGTAAATTAAATTTATTTGGACATAACATTAGCTCTGTAAGGAAAATATATTCATAAAAATACTTTTTTTTTTCTAAATGGCCTGGTGGAAATTTACATCTGTATGTAATCGGAACGAATCTACTGGGATCAAAATGAATTGAATATGTCTAACAATTGGGGAATCCCCGTGCTCTCTGGAAACGAAAATATGGCATTAGATTGGTTGATGAAAATTTCCATCACGATGCAGTTAAGGGTTAAATGGTTATGAATTCAAATTTGGAACAATGATGACACCAAAATGATGGCCAGTATGTCGGCTTAAAAACTGCATCAAAACTTTTTCGTTGACAATTTTTTTTATAGTCTTTATGTTTATCTATAATTATAATAATATATATTGTGTTTGTAACACGGTAATACACAGAGGCTCGATTTAGGAGTCATCTAGTGTGTCAATAACTCCCACGGTGAATTCAGCAACAATTTTAAGCTAAAATTTTATAAAACTACTACGGAGCTGTGATAGAGGTATTTGAAATGTTAAGATACCGTAAACTAAAACTTTAACCAAACTATGAAACGCGACTTAGTGTGCACACGAGCGACACGCGTCAACGTCAGAGGCCACTGCAACTGCCGACTATGGGCCGCTCGTGTATTTATTTATTTATTTATGTAATACTTCAAGCACATAACTGTACAGAGGTGGACTTAATGCCATAGGCATTTTCTACCAGTCAATCTTTGGGTGAAGCAGAGACAAACATTAGCAGGCGCATTTGAGTACAGTGCTCAAATACACGAGCGGCATTTTGTCGCCGGCAGCCGCCGACGCGTTGGCAGCTGCAGCTGCCTCAGTCGTCGACGCGTGTCGCTCGCGTGTATGCACACTTAAGGAGCATTCGCCTGTAATGTAACATTCCAAATTCGATTTTGAGCATTACATTACAATACTACCTCCCTAACTGATGAACATTCGCGTGTAATGTAACATTATAGATTGCGGGGCGGGGAGCGCTCTGCGGCCCGCCGGACACATTTAATTAGAAGTGGTGCGCATTGATGTTACAAGTTGTATCAAGGTATTACACATTGTATCATTACAAGGTGCGCGCTGTAATGTTCGATTTTCCTCCCATACTGATGTAATGCTCGTATCTGTAACGTTACATTACAGGCGAATGCTCCTGGTGAGGGAGCGCCTTTACAGTCGAGATTGGCGGAAGTGACTGCTGCTGATAGTCAGTCAAATTATTTTTGTTATAATAAGTAGGCATTAGTACTCTGTTACAATATTATTGTTTAAGAAAACGTCAAATCATCCGTATACAGGTTGGTGAATGTTCACCTGCATCCTACAAGTAAGGGGGGGTTTTACACCTTCTTACTGAACAAGTTAAATTATGAAACATAATTTTAGTAAGGTGATAACCGATTTATGAAATAAAAAGTCACTAGCCTGTATAGCACAAATGCTACGCCTTTTTTTATGGGAAATCATCATATAACTTCTCCCGCTCTGGGCGGAGCGGGAGGGCATGTCAGATTTTTACTGACTAAAACCCACCCGTGTTCCTTCAGTTGCCTGTGCCAGGAGCTACGGTAACTCTTCCGAACAACACGCGACCGCTGGCAGGCATCGGCCCCAGCGGACCCCATCAGTTACAGCTGACATCTCTTTGAGGCGCGCGTGGAACACAACGCGCCGTTGACCCGGGCCTGGTCCTTACCGGACAGCGAGCTACCCATTGCTCGCCGTTCGCATGCCCGCGCCTACAGTGGCCGGGAATCGGCTCTCGATTCTCGACGCCCAGGGCGTCTCCTGCGTCGACTAGGTGCGTGAGGGCGCAAAGATTGCCTCTCCCTCACGCGTTCCGCCTCCTCCTTCGCAAGCATTACTGCTTCGCAGAAGGTGGTAACGGCTTCCCATGCACTCTCGCATGCTCCGCCCAAGCCGGGCAGACCTCCGTGTCCTCCGGGCGATTCCTCCCACCTTAACCGGAACAGGAACCTCCCGAAGCAACCGTGTCCGGTGAGGACCTGCGTCAGGCGGAAGGTGAGCACCTTCCGCCTGACGCAGGTGACATGGACGCCGTGGCCCCTATCCAGCCACTCCCCAAAGAGGGGCCTTATCGCCGCAATTGTGACGTGCCCACAAATACTACGCGTGACATAATCATTTGGCATTTTCTAGTCTCTACTTGTTCCTGTATATTCATTTTTAATATAAGGTATGTACTTTATAATATCGCAAAATGTTTCATTTGACTTTCCTATATTTCCTTTCCTTTCTTTTCCTCTTTGACACAGATAGTTAGACACACCATCGTTTAATCGTAGTTTAATGAACTAACATAACATGACGTCACACCTTGATTCCCCGAAGGGTTGGGCAGATTGGTACCTATAGTACAGACGCCAGCACATCAAGCTACCCGAAACTGTCAAATTTTCCCAATCAACTTTGAACCTAATGCTTTAGCGATAAAGTTGAAAATCTATTAAAGAAATTTGACAGCTTGATGTGCTGGCGTGCTGCACCTACACCCATAGGTCACCAGTTATGTTTAAATCCCATGTAATAGGGGGGAGCCTTTTGCCATAAACCGGGCACATCTCCAAACTCCGGGAAAGATATAAGAATATGAATAAATACAAACCGAAGATAAAACACCAGTCGTTATGAATGAAATAGGATTATGTATGTGTGTGCGCAGCGATTCCTTTTCCCAACTCCCCTTCACTACCGGGCTACCAGACGTACTGCAGGGTATCATTCGCACTGTTGAGGAGGAGCAACGTTGAGTACGACTATTTGGGATATCCAAATACAGTAATCCCCCCCATAACGCGGTAGATTGGTTCCGCGTTATAGGGGTATTCGCGTATAACGGGTTTTTTTACGATCTCGCATAACGCGTTACGTATAAATAATTCATCACATTTAACTTTTCTCGCTGCAGGGGGTTTAAATCGAATATTTAAATTTCACAGTACAGAAATATGTATGTGGGAAATCCCCGCGTTATATGGGGCAATGACCGTGTTATACGAGGGATTGAAAACGCGTTATATAAAGGTACCGCGTTATAGGGGAGATTACTGTAGTCGTACTCAACGCTGCACCGTCACATTTATTATGCGCACAAAGTATGGAACTCTGCCAACATCTGTGTCTCTCCCATCCACCCGTCAACTGTCAAAGCAACAGTAAACAGGCATCTTCTGGGCTCGTTCTATCGTAGACCCCATTCATCGCTTTCCATAAGGGGAGATCGTTAAGAGCAAGCCCTTTGGGCAATCAAAAACTATGTTCTCATTCACATATAACCCGGTAGCTTTCAAAGCAAGAGTGAACAGGCATCTTCTGAGGATGTTCTATCGTAGACCTCATCCATCGCTTTTCATCAGGGGAGATCGGGGTCAAGAGGAAGCTCATTGGACAATAAAAAAAGATCGCGGGCGCATGTTGAACTGTAATTTTCATTGACGTAGTCGAAAAAATAAGAAGGTGCAAGTAAAAATTCAACATAATGTTCTTAACACATTTATTGTACGATTAATTATAAAATAGTTTGATAGACATGAGTTAAAAATTGTTGAAAAATAGTTGATTGTATTGTGAAACCAAGGCAACATCTACAATATACAAATAATATACAATAAGGGTCGGTTCACATCGGACGGAAGATGCGTCGAGCGTATCATCGGTCGCGTCTATTCGGCCAAATAGGGTGTTTTCATATCAGATATTTCCGTCAGATTCTGACTGAAGATGCGTCCGGCGTAACTTCGTTTTGCTACATTCTTATGCGTCGTTCAGTTTCTGCATTTAGCATCTACACAGCGGTTGTGTTGTGTGATAATTAATTCTAAAATGAAGCCCACGGAAATAATAGTATTTGGCAGGCTTCAAAATACACGTGGCGTGACGTTGCCGCTCTTACGTCGGCCGACAATGCGTTGACAGAAACGGAGTAAATGCTGTACGCTCGACACACTAACGCATCATCGGTTACGTGTGAAAGGTAGAATGTTTTCTCATATAAGTCTGTTCTGGCGTTACGCGACCGATAATACTCGTACGCGACGCATCTTCCGTCAGACGTGAACCGACCTTAAGCCCCCCTCCGCTGAATATCACCTGAGTTACGTTGGATAACCTGGAAGTCCTTAAACAGACTCCAGACCCAGATAGGCCGAAGCAAGAAAAACCTGTTCAGGTGGAAATTCATACACGACTCCGCCTTGGAGTGCAAATGTGGTGCTGTTCTACAAACAATGGGACACTTAATATCATTTCCTACGTGTCCTGTCAGCTGCACGTAACAGGAACTGATGGACGCTAGTGATGAAGCCAAACACGAATTCTGGGCTGTGTCCATTTAGATTGCCATCAACACGCTAACAATAAGAATATACAATAAGTACATATTAACATCAAAAATTCTCACAACAATATACAATACAATTATTTAATCATTTAAAACGCGGACAACTCCTTCTCACAGAGAGGAAGCCAGTGTCTCAGCAGTGGGGTCACTATGCTGATTAATGATTAGCCGTAGTTCTAGGGCAAGATTCACTTTGATATTACTTTGCTAAGTAAGCGATTCATACAAAAACAAGGCGTGTGCCCGATGGGATGTCCCATCAGTATCTTCTCAAAAGCTTTATGGGATGAGTTTCTTTAAAGCATGATGATACATTTGACTTCTACTTATAAAAACAAGTTAACTTCAAAATGACGAACTACCATAGAAACTTTCATACCCTTCCGTTTGTCATCATCCACAAAGCTGAATTCTGCCGTATGATCTAATTCAATATTTTTAATTCGTAAGGCAAGTCGGTTTAAGGCACCTTGACAATTGGAACTTGCAGGACTTGAATCATCATCGTAGTGACTAAGACAAGTCTGAATCATATCACCGATGACTTCTTTCGCAGTTTCAAAATTTTCACACTCTTTTAAGAACAAAATGCAGCGAATATAAAAATATTTTATGTCTGGTTCTACATCATTAAAACATTTTAAGTTGTGCAAAGTTTTTACAAAATGACTTGTGTCAAGTCTGATAAAAGTAGAGGGCTTTTGTTCTTGAAGGATTGAACTCTGTTCTTCTAAAATTGAAAACATGTTTTTTATGTATTCTTTTGTACTACTGAATTCTGTAAAAGCTTCAGTATTAGCTGCGATCAGGGCAGAAGAATCGTCTGAAATAATCTCATGAGGTGATCTATCAACTGATTTTTTCCATTGATTTAGCCAATGTAATATAGATTTCTTGTCGTTTGCATCGGTAACCATCTGTAATACTGGTACAGATTTTAATTTAAGATTTGCTGTTATCAGACCTGCATATAAAAATAATCTTTTGGTCATCTTTGTACCATCAGGGAGCCGCATTGTTTCAAAGAATGAGCCAGTAGCATCTATTGTAATAGTTACCCTTCCAAATTTCCGTAGGTACAGATTGTAATAATCAATTTGGTTCTCGTTCCAATAATATACAAAGAAATTAGGGTGTACACTTAAAGAACGGATTACATTTTTATGTGTACTTTTGGCCATAACCACTAGAGATATAATTGGATTGGGATCAAGCCGCTGTTCTCTCCTGGCCTCAGATTTTATTTGTCGCAAACAAGAAAGAGATGGCAACGCTGGTGTATTTACAACCTCTTTTTCATCTTTCTTAATACTTAGGATCTCTGAAGCCATTTCATTAGGAACTACTATTGCAGGCTTGTACCTTAATATTTTTGCTAATTGTTGTCTTTTGTGGGGCGTTAACTTGAATTTCCTTGTTGGATTGTGTTTGACAGTTCGGTCTATATTCGTTATTTTACAGTAGATTGTGTGGATTTTATCAGTAGTTTCATAACTTTCTATTTTAGAATATGCAGTACATTGCGAACAATTGCCTTTCACAAAGATTTTGTTTTTTACCACTTTTTCGCGCTTTAAAGTCCAAGTACAAGGTAGTTTAGTATATTTATAAATGTTTACTTTTAATAGATTACTCCATTTAAACTTGGGCATGGTTCTGTATTTCTTATAGGTGGAAGTGCCTGTTCGTTGTTGATATGCGTATATAGGCTGAATTTTTTTCCAGTCATACAAGTCCATTTGATATGAAAATGTTACTGTATCATTTTGTGCACTATTCTCGAAATCAAAATCTTTGCTTTTTAATGACGTATCTGGGTCACTACTGCTACAACTTGCACTTTTTATAGTATGTATTTCGCCAGTTGTTTGTTGCTCAAGAAGTGATCCATCGTTTTCAAAAAATATATGACGTTTACGTTTCAATGATGTATATAAGGCTATCGGGGTCATTTTAAAATCTAGTTCTTTGGAAATGGTTAAGAAAATAGAGTCAGTACTTTTAATGTTAGGATTTTGTAGTATCCCAGCATATTTATAAAATACTTTTTGTTGATCCTCAAGATCTACTATCGATTGGCGGCCTTTCGGCATAATGGTTCTGAAACAACAATATTGCGTTGAACAAAGTGACTTTTAGTAATTTTTATAGCATGGCACGGCACGCCGAAGGTCGCAGGTTCAAATCCCGACTGGTCGTTGAATTTTTTCATAACTAAATATTAACAAATATTTTAGAACATTAAAGTGCTTCAATTTTGTCTATTTTAAGAATCGACCGTAGTATGTATTTTAATTTGTAAACTTCGAACCCGAACATACTGTATATTAAATAAATAAATGTAAAAAAAATAACAATAGTTGGCACAAATGTACTTACATTGAAAACAGGACATCAAACTGCACTTAATTATCAGTCACTGCACGATATTGCACATATTAATATCC
This sequence comes from Eremobia ochroleuca, assembly GCA_949629135.1. Taxonomy (NCBI): domain Eukaryota; kingdom Metazoa; phylum Arthropoda; class Insecta; order Lepidoptera; family Noctuidae; genus Eremobia; species Eremobia ochroleuca. Next base: position 16,777,090 of record OX451402.1, on the reverse strand, counting down.
CCACAACTTAATTATGATGACACAAACATGATGATTAACTTTATAATATAAGAAATCCAAGTTAATTATTTATTTCGTACATGAACATATTCATGATGTACAAACGAGAATACTTCACCGCTGATGAAAGTTTTGTTACTAAATAAATATTTGTGGGTACGTAAGTGAAATATTAATTTGTAGGTACCCCCAAAATAAGGTCACCCTACACACTGAATTTACAAGACAATAGTTAAGTATTGTTTTTTCAGAATCCAAAGTATATACATTGCTGAACTGTGCAGATATATTTAGCAGACATTTCTGCTAAATGTTAGTATCTCAGGCTTTAGATTCCGTTGAGATCTCAGGTGGCTACAGTCAAACATATATAATTAGAACGTCAGGATTGAGGAGCCAAAGAAAATGCGTTCATATACAAAATTTACTCTGTTTTATTATTTTACTTCTATACTGCAAAAACAAACACAACACCTGCTAAATGATCAATATGTCGAATATATTAATTGATCGCTCACATCCAATAGAAATTCACCTCTTGAGTTTAGATTGAGGAGCCATATTAAAAGTATTGTATTTTCTTTCATTTTAGCGCTACAGAAGCTAAATTTTTAGACGGTAATATGCAAAATTGCTACTAAATGATACAACATTTTCATAAATATTCATCTATTACTTAACGAGTTCCAGGTGGCTCCTCAATTCAGACGTTTAGATTGAGGAGCCACTTTTGCATTAAAATAACTAGTGATATTATTTTGCTGCTAAATCTAGAATTCGTGCTGCAAAATAAGCTACATTGCTGCTAAATAATGGTGAGATCAGATTTTAAAAATCTGATGTGGCTCCTCAATCCTTACGGACATCCTATTTAACCCCCATTTGGCCCTTTATGCAGACGCCAGCACGTCAAGCTACCCTAAACTGTCAAATTCTCCCAATCAACTTTAACTGAACTTTGGACCTTATGATTTAGCAATAAAGTTGAAAATCTATTTCAACTTTATTGCTAAAATATAAGGTACAAGGTTCAGTTAAAGAAATTTGACAGATTGTAGAAGTTATCCAAATAAAGTTCATATTCGTACGAGAAGCTTACTTAGCAAAGTTGGTCTGTCAATTTCGCCCTTATAGTCTTTTTCTCTCCTTTTTATCACTTGTTTCTACCAGTGCCTCTGATACCAGTTCCTGTGGTTCCGAATCAGTGGCGGCTGGTTAAAGGGGACAGCCAGAAGGGGCCTCGGTCCAGGTATATGAGGATTTCTAATACCGAAGAACCCCATGGCCCCAGCACAGACAGAGTTTTTGTGGGCCTTTGCGTCATCTCTGTAACAATTTACTTAGATTAAAATTATTTATTTATATACACTTTATTGTACACCAGAAAATCGCTTTCTGCGATCTCTTCCAGCACCCTAATTGCGTAACACACTATTACTCTCAATTTGAATCATTTTGAAGCATATTGCTAATCCATTGCTTCATATGTTCGAAAAATGTGTCAGCTCAACAACGTAAATAACGCAATGAATGTTGTTGAACTGTCAAAATAAAACCCATTGCTACTGATAGTGTGTTACGCAATTAGCCTGCTGTAAGACGTCCTCGTAACATAGGGTCCAGTTGAAAACCAGCGTCAGGCATTAGTTGCCTGAAATTTATGTTGAACTGGGCCTATTTGGCGCAGCCGTGAGGCACACAATACTATTTTAAGTTTTGTTTTTTTTTTTTTGCTTTTATATGAATATTGTGTGCGTTACTTAATCTGGGTCAAATTAACATATATATTTTCTTTCTTTCTTTAATCATGTGCTGAATTCATGGTTTCGGTTTGCGCGTCACCATAATATATTATAAAAACCGGTCAAATGCGAGACTCGCGTACCGAGGCTTCCGTACAAAGGCCGTAGGGGGATGAGAACGGGTAAAGTGCTCCCGCTCAGATTATTTTGGTAATTTTTGCTATAATTGCTACCTACCAGAGGAATAATTTTCTAGTAGGTATGTATGTTGTAAATATGTAGTTTATCACGGTTTTTTTTTTTTTTTTTGTAATGTAATAAAAGGGTTTTCGGATTTTGTTTTACTTGTGCTACATGCCATTGCTTCTTGCCATATTTCATGATTCTAGGTCAACGGGAAGTACCCTATAGGTTTTGATTCCGGAACATAAACGCCCGTATCTTTTGATTGCGTTGACTTAGAAGTTTAATTTTTTCACTGCTTCGAGGGATTGCAGCCCTGAGTATTTGATATTAATTTCAGCTTGATAAACTCCACGCGTTCCTGAGAAAAAGGTTCTTAGCCGACGGACAGGGTTCCGTTTTTCCTTTTGAGGTACGGAACCCTAAAAATATTACTTACATTTCGTTGAACACCATCGGACAGAATTTGCAGCAGAATTTACTGGCGTGTACTCTTTGGCTGTGATACTCCTTCGCTTTAATGGTTGGGAAGCAGAGCAGACACACCTCGCACTTTACGTTGCCATGAATCTGGTAACATAAAATAATCAATTAAAATGATGGCTAATGTTTTTTGGAGGTATTAGGTAAGGGAGGAGAAGACATCTTGCGCCAACTCCAAATAAATTGGGATACGAGCAAGAGAATGATTAGGAGTTAGTTAGACTATTAGTAGACGAGCGCCAATTGAATATACTCGTACCTATACCTCAAAAGCGATGATAAAACACGGTATCATCATCATCATCTGCTTAGCCTTTTCCCAACTACCTTGGGGTCGGCTTCCAGTCCAACCGGGTGCAGCTGAATTCCAGTATTTTACATGAAGTTACTGCCTATCTGAACTCCACAACCCAGTTACTGGGTAATACGATACCCCTTGGTAAGACTGGTTGTCAGACTTTCGGGCTTCTGACTACCCGTAACGACTGTCAAAGATCCACGAATGACAGCCGGGGTCAACGGCTTATCGTGCTTTCCGAGGCATGGAGGCGTCTTGGTATTGGTCTTTGTATTGTATAAATTCAATCTCTTAATATTGTATAATTGCATAGCACACGTGTGAGCACTATGCACCTAAACTATAAAGCTACCATTTACTGGGTACGTCTTTCATTGACTTGAATGTGCCCTGGCGGCTGGGGATATGTCATGCTCACTCAAATGTCTCGCTGGTGATGGCGTGTGTGTTGGATCATTGAGTTCCCTTCAAAATGGTTGAGCTAAATGGTGCTGATCCATACGTCATGTTCTTGAACGGGCGCCGCCAGTAGGGCCTGGTCATCTCTTAGCCGCCACGGCTTATTTTTATTTTAATCTAAGTAGTTATTTTCATTTCTGAATTGTTATTTTTTTTTTTTTGTTTTTATAACGTAAACGCACCTAATAACGACCGGTTAAAATCCGCGCTCATTACCGCCCCATTCAGAAAACTATCATTTTTATGTCATGTATTAAAGCTACACAAATGGTTGCTTTAAAAAAAATGTAGATGTATTTGTATTGCAAATGTTCATCTCTTTTTTGCGTGCGTAACTCGACGATTTAAATAATAATTGCTATGTTCGTCCGTGGACGCCGACCTTAGTGCATTTTCCATAGTGTGGCATTCCCAATGGCGTAAGTACTCTTGTTTCTTTTTTAGCAGAAGATTATATCGTAAAGCATTTTAATGTAACTTCTAGTTCTTTTGATGCATTTTTGATACTTTCAGGAACACAAGTAATGATTCATTTTAATGAGATACTATTTTATTTTGCTTAAAATTCAATATTAAAAATAGGCGGTAATAGGAACAAAAATCACAATTTTATTCGTATTGTCGACCCATGTCGTTGATAAGTACTTGTCGTATCTTTTGAGTGCCATGATTTTTGTTAAAATGCATAAATTAATAGGCAGGAGGCTATACTAACTCAGTTCCTTAGTATGTTAACTTATATTTGAGCCGTATACACTAACTTTGTTCTTATGTAAATATTTTGATGAATAAAGGAGGTATAATTTTTAAATAGTGTATTTTTATAGTTGAAATATCATTATTATTAAATATTTTTAGCAACCGCACCACTTAAAATCAAATACATGTACAAAAATCACATGTATTTACACAATTCATACACATTCCCTTGGGTCGGTAATAGGTTATACGATTTCCTTTAAGAAAACCTATTACCGATCTACTTGTACATTTACGATGGACCCCATACTACACTGTTTTTTACTACTACTGTTTTTATATTTGGTATTTATTTTCAAGTAAACATAAAGTTATTTAATATACATTATAGTATTCCATAATAAACATACCTACTTAGCTAACATTTATATGTGGAAGTCATGTAATTTTAATTACTATTTGCTATCCGTTTATATATCAGATGATTGTGAAATAAACCGTCCAGCAAAGATCATTATGCGGCCGAGATATGATTGTGGATTTGATTCAGAGTCAGATGAATCTATTTTTTAATCTTATTTTTTTTGCCAAATTTTCTTAATTTGTTTTATATTATAATATTTGATTTTGATTTGAAATGACTGCTAGAATTAAGATTTCATTCTAATTTTATATTTCTATATTACATTTTGTAAAATAATATACTAATATTACACTTTAGGTTACAAATAATTATATTAAGTAGTATATTTTTTAAGACTTATTGAAGGCTGTTAAGAATATAATAATAAAGTTAAGTTTTGATAACATTTTGTAGTGAATGCTGAGATAATAGTTAATCTTAAATTTGATTCAGAGGCACATGATGTTATTTTTATATTTTTTTTTTCACATGAATAATTTTATTAATTTGTTTCATTTGTCAATCTTAATCCAAGATTTGATTTTTGATTTGACATGACTACTAAACTTAAGAGGCGGTTTACAGTCAAATGCCTTTTCTACTGTTTTAATAGATCACATTTTGTATTTTTTATTCTATTTACGAGTTATGATACTTTTTCAATTAGCGGCGCTAGTGGACGATAAACCGCCTCATAAATGTTATTGTAATTTTATATGACTATGTTACATTTTTACTAAGATTCTATAATGCCATTTACTCTTGTATAATACCAAATGCCCCCATTGGTTATATATTATAGTAGTTATAATCAATGCTGGCCTTTGGTAATTTGTTATACATAATTCGTATAAATATGATATTTTTTATTGATTTAACGCTGTTAAGAATATACTATTATAAGAATACATATAATTGTTAAGTGTTGATAGCATTCTGTACTGTGTTGGATCATTTATATAAACAGTTCAATATACACGAGCATTTTTATTTAACTTTAACGGTTCCATTTATTTAGTGGTCGGTATTAGGTGTCACATAAACGGTATTAGGCACACACCCGATATTTTGAGTCGGTAATAGGGACATGACCCTTTTTCCTTTTATTTAATTTTTAATGTTTTAAGTAATTCTTTGATTATCTGTTCTTATACATAACTATAAAAATCGATAATTTCAGTACTTGAAAAAATATTTTTATTGAAGCCACATATTAAGAATGTGCTTATTTTTTGGATATCAATCTGAACTCCGCTTAAACTGGCGGTAATGGGTGCGTTTACGTTATTTTTTAGTACGGACGCTTTTAACGTGCACGTATTTCTACATCGTTCTCACATGTATAATTTCAACTTGAATGATGTAACCAAAATTTTGTAACAATTTTTATGATTTAAAAGAGTGTCCGTGGAGTTTCTTGCCCGTTCTTCTCCACAGCACAGGTACCTACTACGCTTTGGAATGGGCAACTAGCTTCATCTTTCTGACTGACCGACCCCTTGACAGTTCAAAAGTGCCTGTAATTGGTTTATTTGAAATAAATGCTTTGAATTTGAGTATGAGTATGTGAAAATGGTCACCCATCCACGGACCAACCGCGGCAAGCGTAGATTAACTTGATCGATCGACCCGTGCGTCTGTTAATACTTATCCACAAGCCCCTCTCGATGATAAAACACGGTATAATTAATTTTAAAACGGAAATAGTCTGCCTAACTAAGCCGAAATTTCAATAGTCGGTCAACTTTTATTTATCTGAAGAATAAATATGACAATTAGACATATTTTCCATACAAAAGCTGTCAAACCGCAATATTAATTCCTCAGATAAAAGTTATCTACAGGGTAATTTCGTAACACACTATCAGTAGCAATGGCTTTCATTTTGACAGTTCAACAACATTCATTGCGTTATTTACGTTGTTGAGCAGACACTTCTGTCGAACATGATTATGGAGCAATGGATTAGCAATATGCTTCAAAATTATTCAAATTGAGAGTAATAGTGTGTTACGCAATTACGGTGCTGACTATTGAAAAATCAGTCCTTAGACTGTCACCAATTTTCTCCGTCTAATATCGGATGTTGTCGGATAAAAAGTTAGCGACAAAAGTGGAGGCTGCGTTTGGCCTACCCATACCTACAATTAAATACTCTATCGTTTGGCCTCACCCAAAACACAAACTATGTCGCAAATTATAGGTACCTAAGTAAAGGTAGGTTCTTTAATCACATTAGCCCTTACTCACATTGGCTTTAATTTTAACAGTTCAACAACATTCATTCCGTTATTTAAGTTGAGCAGACAAACTTTTCGAACATTATGATGCAATGGATTACCAATATCCTTCAAAATTATTTGATTGATTGTTGTTATGCAATTAGGGTGTTGGATTTGGATCGTAAAAACTGGAAGTCATGGGGAGAGGCCTCTGTCCAGCAATGGCATGATGCAGACTAAGGACTCTTTCCCACGGCAAGATCCCGTTTTTTCAGGTGCGGTTTTTTGCAGGATCCCGTTTAGTGGTGTACGTGTTTAAATATCAGCAAACAGGATGCTTGTGTGAATACATATATTTAAACACGTACACTACTAAACGGGATCCTGCAAAAAACGGGATCTTGCCGTAGCAAAGGGCCCTTGCAGTAACAGTTGTAGGTACTTTACTTACACTAGGGTTGTGGCAATTAGAATGTGCTTCACGAGACTCGGCATTCGCAAATGACTTTTCACAAACATTACATATAAATCCACTTCCAACGTATTTTACCAAATTCTGTCTCCATTCTGTGACTTGTTCGTGCACCTGGAACATATAATGTAAGGTTTCACCACAAATAACAGCCGGTCGATTCTGTTAGAATCCCAGCGTGAGAAGCTAGGTGAAGTGAGCTGTCATTCCATCTGAGATTGACACTAATGACTGCTCACTTTAAGCTCACTTCACCCGAGTTATCACGGTAAGATTTTTACAGAATAGCACTACAGCACTAAAAATACACTTAACAAATCCTTGAGTCACTTGTTCTTCCTGTTATTATGTTTTTTTTTTTTTGTACTGAATTCTACCGGTGAACCGAAGATATTGAAGATTCTAGTTCCACCTTTTTTTATAGTTTGTTGACGTTGTTGTTTGGACAAACGGAATTTATAGCCTAAAGGCTAAAGGCCTAAAGGCTACGTGAGGCCAAGCCGCGCGGCCGAGCCTCGTGAGTGTGTACGTGAGCGAGGCCTGAGCCTGACCGCGCGGCCGGCCTCGCTCGACCCGCCGCCGGTTGTCGGTCTACTTCAAAACAAGGCGCGCGGCTCTGCCTAGTGGGGTCTGGACACGCGGCCGGACAGTGCTAGACAATGCAGTGCGCTTATAACCGCCGCTACACCAAGTTCTGTTTGTATTCGCACCAAAATGTAGAGTGGACTGAGCTGACCATCAAACTCTTTTATTAATTGATTTGTATCGCTGTTATGGGACTGTCGGAGTTGTTTTTTTTTAAATAAAAACAAAAGGAGTGATGGCCTGATGGAGATTGCTACATGCTTATTACTATAAACGCTGCTGAAGCTAAAAGCACATTCTCTTCGTACATCTCGAAAGCATCTGCGCAAGGCGGGCCGCGTGGCTCTTATAATGGGAACGCGTTGCAAACGCCTCGCGAGGCCGGGCCTCGAGGCCCTGCGGCTGTAGTGGGGACCCGCCTTAAGGGCCCTTTCCCACGGCAAGATCCCGTTTTTTGCAGGTACGGTTTTGTGCAGGATCCCGTTTAGTAGTGCACGTGTTTAAATATACATATTCACACAAGCATCCCGTTTGCAGTATCCGGAAAACAGGATGCCTGTGAATGAAAAAATGTAAAAACGGGATCCTGCAAAAAACCGTACCTGTAAAAATCGGGATCTTGCCGTGGGAAAGAGTAATAAGGGTGGATTCTCAGACATGCGATTCCGCGTATCCTCCTTAGGGTTGATAAACGGGACAACTTTTTTTTTCAGTTCAGCAGAACGATTTTCAAATAGGTGCTACTTTATAAAATCAATCAATGTTTGTATAATTTATGCAACTAATATGAATTATTACCGGTATGTTGATAATATTGAAGTACTGACGAATATCTCTTAATTCCATTACCAGGGAAAGATTCGAATCTCTAATATCTTTAAATTTCTCTGTCGGGCAGATATTCGAATCAGGATTATCCGTCATTTTTCTCTTCAAAACTCTCATTTGCTTTTTGGGATTTTTAGGTTTAGGTTGATATTTCTGTGATATTCCTTTGAGGCACTAAAAAAAAACATAAAAATTGACCAGGAGAAAAGAGACAAAAAGTCAACTTTTACGTTCATCTAAGGGTCGACACTCATCTGGCGAAGCGCAACGCAGCGCGGTCGTCACTGACAAACAAATATTGACCTTGCTAAAGTTGAAATAAAGTTGAGATTAAATAAACTTCCATTAGCTCGAAAGCGTTTCTAAGCGGAAAAAGGTGCGCGTCTTAGGTTATTTATTTTCGACTTTATTTTAAGACTCACAATGTAGATTTTTGTTTGACACTGACAAGCGCGCTGCGCTGCGCCTCGCCATATGTGCGTCGGCCCTTACAGCGGAGTAATTACTGCGTAACACACGTAATATAATGACAATTGATGGCATTGCTTTCATTTTGACAGCTCACTCGCGTTCATTGCGATATTTACGTTATAGTACAGACGTCAGCACATCAAACTATCAAATTTTCCCAATCAACTTTGAACCTCAGCGATTAAGTTGAAAATTTATTAAAGAAATTTGACAGATTGTAGTAGCTTGATGTGCTGGCGTCTGTACCCACAGATGAATAGTTAAAAAATATTCAGCCGTACGATTCTGTAACCATCTCACCGTGAAATCTTTTGTGAAGTGAGCTGTCATTAGGGATTAACACTATTGACACATGCTCACTTCAAGCTCACTTCACTTATGATATCACGGTGAGATTTTTACAGAATCGACCGGCAGATTGTAATTGAAAGTGTGTTACCTACGCAATTAGGATGCACTACCCTAATTGCGTAACCCACTTTCAATCGACAGTTTTGAAGCTAATCCATTGGCACTTCATATGTTCGAAAAAATTGTCTGCTCAACAACGTAAATACCTAACGCAATGAAACATTCATTCAATCATTCGTTTAACCGTCAAAATGAAAGCCGTTGCCTGTTTAGTGTGTCCATAGACAATAGAGGATGGACTGCGCGATCCACTCAGAAAATTGTCCACTTTGTTAGAAAGGGACAGTGCGATGATACTCCCCTGCTCTGTCTCTCTCTGTAGGTTTGTAGTTATGATCCGCACCTGCAGAGTTGTGACGTGGACCAATCAGAATTTTAGAAAGAGATAACAACAGGGGAGTATCCGATAGCCGTCTCTCTCACACGTTTTCTGACCATATTTTAGTTACTGCTAGGATAGGGATTGCACAGTCCATCCTCTATGTCTATGAGTGTGTCACGCAATTACTCCGCTGGTCATACACACACGCCGTTTGCGAGTACTACGCACCTGACCTTTCTGAAGAACATCATCACAAGCACCTGCCACCTTGTAAGGTGTTAAACTTATGAAGTCCTTCTTTGTGACATCATCTGATTTTTTTACCATAGGATTCTCTACTGTTACATCTTCAACACCCTCATCAAGTAAAACTTTCTCAGCTTTTTCTTCTTTAACTTGGACACCTGGCTTTTCATCTTCCACTTTAATGGTATTTTTTTCGACGAGAACGGATTCTGTTTGATGAAATCCTGCTGTGTTGGTGTCGTCATCATTGTTGATGGCATAGTAGTTTATTAATAAATAGCTATCTAGTGAAGATTGCAAGTTGAGTTGCGATCTGTTCTGTTCTTTTATAAGATTTTTGGTTACCTGTAAATTTACGAAAGACTTAAAGGCTGATTTTTCTTCAGCTGGTCGTTTCTGTAAAAATCTCACCGTGAAATCAAAAGTGAAGTGAGCACTTAATAGTGTTAATCCCCAGCGAATGACAGCTCACTCCACGCTCACTTCACCCAAGCTTTCACGGTGAGATGGTTACAGAATCGCACGGCTGTAACTTTTATAGTCAGCCTCAACAATATGCACACAGGGATTTATTTTATGGTCATCAAGCCTATCCATATATAGCTACAAAGCTTAATAACTAAAGGGGAATTATAAAACGAGCGATTAAAAAAAAGCTTTGCGACTGATGATGACATACTGTATTAATAACTTGAGCGGTATGAATTTGAGTAAGCGAAAAATTAACTAAACTACCGACGAATATTGATTAATAATAAAAGCCAGAACGAGCTTACAAAAAGTGGATTGTGATAAATCCATTTCATATATTAAAATTTTATTCGAGCGACTACATTACTAAGTGAGCGACTGGAAATACAGAGAGGGCAACTTAGAAAAACACAAGATTGAACTTGAGAACTTAGGATGCAAGAGCGAGCGAAGCGAGCTCGTGACTTGGGGCACCCCGACACGGACAGGTTAGGTTCGAAGGGGATGACGGGGGCTCGTTCGCTCGCTCCACTCGCTCACTTGAGCCCCCGTCATCCGCTTCGTGTTAGGTTCCTTGAAACCCTGCAGACAGAAATAGGGGCCCCGCGAAGCGGGGCTCCGTCGACTACGCCTTATTATTATGCTCGTTTTGTATTTTAAGTAACTCAAATTAATGTTTGTAAGATACTATTCTGTTGATTTTTCGTCACTTACAGTCAGTCGCTCACTTAGTAATTATATAACCCAAATTAATTAATTTTGACACTTAAAATTGTAATTTACAGTCACTCGTTTTATTGCTACCCATAACTAAATATTCTATACTTCATTTCAGCCGGTCGATTCTGTAAAAATCTCACCATGAAATCATAAGTGAAGTGAGCACTTAATAGTGAGTAATCCCTAGCGAATCACAGCTCACTCCACGCTCACTTCATCCAAGCTTTCACGGTGAGATGGTTACAGAATCGCACGGCAGGTATCCATTTATACAATAATATGGAAGAATGATTGTAGACAACAAAATTAATCCGTATGATAATATTAGGTCATCCCACTTCCAGTGTCATATTTTTTTATTATTATTATTTTACAAAAACTGACTACTATACTATATAACCTTGTGACACTAATCAATAATCTCCACCACTATTAATCATTCGCTCCCAGACTGCTGGCAAATCTTGAACACCATTTAAAGTACCACTTTCATTTAATTCATCAATAATGCTCTTTAGTTTAATATCTAACTCCTTTTTGCTATTGTATCGAGTACCCGACAATTTCCTCTTCACATGGCCAAAACAATTGAAATCACAAGGATTCATATCCGGGGAATATGGCGGCTGAATAATTTCAATCCATCCTTTATCTTCAATTAAATTCTGAACTATTTTTGATTTGTGCGGTCTGGCGTTATCATGTAAAATTATAGGACTCGTTATATGATGTTATTCTGCCCAAATAGGAATATTTTCTTCTAAAAATGACTTATATCGCTCTCCAGTCATAGTTGTATTTTCATCATAAGTTCTCCAAAAAGCAATGCCTCTGACATCCATAGCTACTATTAGTAGTATTTTTCGTTCATGTAGGTCTGCACGTGGTAAATGTTCAGCTGAAGTGCCCGGTTCCACCCAACATCGTGACTGATGTCTTTGACGAGGAGTATAAAATCCGACCCAAGTTTCATCAAGGCATACGAATCTATTAAGTATATTTTTCTTACGGCGATACCACGATAAATGGCTACGCGCAGTTTCATAACGAAATTCCTTCTGATCCGTGTTCAGAGTGTGGGGCACCCACGCTGCACTTTTATTGACCAGACATAAATCCTCCGTGAGTACTCTATGTATAGTGGAATGAGGAATGTTAAGTTGAGTGGAGAGATCACTGACACTGACCCTACGTGTCTGACGAAGTGCTTCCTTGATTTTGTCCCTTGCTTCTAATCTAGTCGATGATAATGATCGAGGTGCTCGCGGCTCATCTTCAGCTGTGGTTCTTCCTTGTTTGTACATTTCAAGCCATCGCTGTACGGTTCTTTTATTTAAGGCGTTACGACCAACACACTTTACCAGTAAGTCGTGCGCAACTCCTCCAGAGTAGTTGAGTAAAGCACAAAACTTTAGAAATATACGTTGCTCCACTACATTAATAGATTTTTTTAAATCTTCCATTTTAAATCAATGCACGTCTTGACAATACAACACACCAAATTAAACTAACATGATTGTACAAGACAACACATGTATTAACTATTGCATACCATTGCGCAATACATAAATATTGGAAATAAAAAATATGACACTGGAAGTGGGATGACCTAATACAACGTGTAAAGTTAAATGCGCAAAACCTGAAAATAGTTTGATCAGAATAACGAGCAGAATCCATTGAACCACTTTTTAATATAGGTCACATTTTTCAAAAAATCTTCATTAAAAACGTTGCCGTGTCTATTTATTAATAGGTCAAGCCATCGCGGCGCAGCGGCCCGGTGACGACTCCTCCTTCGATAGAGCGTCGTCGCAGACGCAAGAAACGATCAGAATTGCCAGTAAAACTAAAACAGCACATAAAACCTCTACAATTTGTTTAATGATTTATTTTCTGAAACAGGTCAATTGAATTAAAAATCAGTTGGGGTGTCTGAGGTTTTGCGCATTTAACGTTACAAGTTGTATATCTTATTGAAGCTGACTGTAGTACAGCAGTGCTATTCTGTAAAAATCTCACCGTGAGAGCTTAGGTGAAGTAAGCGGGAGGTGAGCTCTGTCATTCCCTAATGGTAGGGATTTACACTACTTATTAAGTGCTCACTTCACTTATGATTTCACGGTGAGATTTTTACAGAATCGACTGGCTGTACCTACTTGTGACTTCATACCTGTCCGTTCTTCTCAAATACGTCGAGAAGTGTAGCCTGAGCTGTTTTGCTTTTTTCAATTACTTTATTGCATTTTAACACAATTGGCCGACATTCATAGCAGACATATTTTGGGAGACCCCCACAGGGATTCTGAAAGACAAATATTATTGTTTAGGAACTTGCTTATTTGGAATAAATCTAAAAGGTGTAGTTTAAAAGTACTGAATTCATGGTTAACCGGTTGCGCATCGATGTCGCTGCAACTCTGTATGGAACAGCTGATGTCTTTCGCGATTTCAGTTTTATCTCATAGCAAAAGTTGTCATAATGATGAGTTCAATTACGCTTTTTCGGGTTTTCAGTTATTTCAACAACACCTTGTTTATATCGTTTTAAATGTAGTTGTGAGGCACTTACAGTAAAGCCACCAATGGACTCCATACAAGTCCCCAGGTGTGTATCTTGTAAGCTGTAGAGCTTGACGTCTGTAGCCAGACATATCCTGCAAGCTTCCACGTCGCATGCATTAAACTTTGCGTCACCCTAGAAATTATGTAAGTATTCAAAATTAAATCATCAATCTCGGCGAGAAATAGACGTGGGAGCCAAAATACAACCATGGGCCTTGCGCGAACGCGCTACGTAGGTAAACGTTACTTTTAAATTCGAAATCACTACATAGTATAAAACAAAGTCGCTTCCCTGTCTGTCTGTCCCTATATATGCTTAGATCTTTAAAACTACGCAACGGATTTTGATGCGGTTTTTAATAGATAGAGTGATTCAAGAGGAAGGTTTATATGCATAACACATGCAAAATATAGTAGAGAAACACTGGTAACTTTAGAGGTTTCTAATGTAATGTCGTAAATAAACACATTTTTTTGCGCTTACATTGTAAACGCTGGCTGAACCCGTCGAGATAGATCAAAATAATGTAAGTACATACTACAGTATTGTACACCTTAAAAAGGTCTACAAAAAAATCCGCGATCGTATATGTCTATCTCTTAGGGATAACCCACAATAACCATTTTTTATCGTATACTTTTTACGAGAAATAATGGCTCTAAAATTATCAGTGTTTCTCCATTGCACCCGTGCGAAGCCGGGGCGGGTCGCTAGTATTTTATAATTGAAACAGGCTTAACTTTGTGTAAATTATTTCATCACCACAGCCGTGCGATTCTGTAACCATCTCACCGTGAAAACTTGGGTGAAGTGAGCGTGGAGTGAGCTGTCATTAGGGATTAACACTATTGACACTGCTCACTTCAAGCTCACTTCACTCATGATTTCACGGTGAGATTTTTACAGAATCGACCGGCTGCTCTCAAAACGGTGAAGGAAAGCATTGTGAGGAAACCGGCATATCCTAGAGTCAAAAATTCGAAGACATGTGACTTCTACCACCCCGCACTGGGCCCGCGTGGGGGATTACGGCCCACTCCCTCTCACATAGAGGAAGCCTTTGTCCCAGCAGTGGGACCATTAAGCCCCGGATACACTAGGAAACATTTAGTCCCGCAACATGACGCGCAACACAAAATATACGTGACGCTGCAACGTTGCATAGTGTCCCGCAACATGACCCACAACATTTTACGTGACGCGGGACATGTTTCTTGCTCCCGCTCCGAGAGCGAGCGCACGGCGCGACATTCTCTCGGGACGTTCACGTAGTTGCCGAGCGCCATGTTCCGCAACATGTTGCTCCATTTGTCCCCTAGTGTATCCGTGGCTTTAAGGGTGATTATGCTATTCCTATTTATAATATTAATTATAATAATAATTGTGCTTATTTTATTTTACTTTATTGGGACATTTAACAGTTACACATTACAATGAAAATATGACAGAGTAAGTTTAAAACTAAATAAACGTGTAACCCACACCAATATCCGCGAAATAATAATATAAGAAAATAGTTAAAAGCGTGCATTAATAAAACATAAAATTAAATAAGAACTCATATGTACTTTACGGATGATAGGTAACAGCAGTGCCACTCTGTAAATAATCTCACCGTGAAGTCATAAGTGAAGTGAGCTTGAAGCGAGCAGTATGTCAATAGTGTTAATCCCTAATGACAGCTCACTCCACGCTCACTTCACCCAAGTCCACACGGTGAGATGGTTACAGAATCGCACGGCAGATAGCTATTTTAAGGATTCAATAGCCATCCTTTTGAACTTAAAGTGTGTAACTAAGCGCGAAAATATCAAGTTCGATAAAATGTGTGTTATACGTATCTACGATGCGTCGGAGAGGCGCCCGTGCGCCAGCGTGAGTTCTAAGTACACGTTGCAGTGCAGTGTGGAACAGCCGGGGCACGCAAAGCAAAAAAATCACCAAAATGCTAAAGGATAGTTGTATGTTTGATTCTGAAACGTTCGACGTTAACGTCACGCGTTCGTGCTCGGGCCTCAGATACAAATTACTTACGCTTGGTAACGTTGATTGACTTTCCTTCTTTATCATCTTTTCTTTTTATTTATTTACAAATTCTGAAAGAAAAAAGTAAGGGTTGAATTTGATTTCAGGTTTGAGGAAACATGACATGACCATTGCTTGGCGTGATGCCTTTTTTGAGAATGTATAGACACCAACGCTGGCGTCCATTATACTGGATGTTTTTTTTTTTACTGTCTCGAAATTTGTACATGAATTGAATTTGTTTTGTGTATTTGTTTGTTTCTGATGTTTGTTTCCATGAATATGAACAACTTTCGCTATGGGACCAACTCTGAAATCACGAAAAAAAAATCAGCTGTTTAAGAGTTGGTCCCACAGTGAAAGTTTGAACAACTTTTATTTATATATTTTATTCATCGGTAAACATTTCGAGACGGTAAAAAAAAATCATGCACTATAGGGTGGTAGTGACTTCAACGCCTAACTTGTTACCATAGGTTCAGTATAAGATTCTGAACCTCAGGGAATTGAAAATTTTCGTCGATTATTTTTATTTAAATGAGCTGTTTCATAGAAAATTGCACATACCTCCTGGCTGCTGAAAATGTAGGTATGGAACAGCAATTCTTTTTAAATTACAGTAAAAATTAATGTACAATTTTTTTTCATTGGTTATAAAAAAATCTGCTGTTTCATAGAAAACCTACGCGGTCCAAATGTATAGAAAAGCATTTTTTTTGTTTTTAAATGACGAAAGTTTCAAAGCAGAGTGTTCAGTATCATGTACTGAATCCATGGTGACTAGTTACGCGTCGCTGTCACTGCTACCCTGTATTTATTATATGTTCACATAACTCGATAAAATGTAGGGAGCAGCAGATTTTATATTAATATTTCAAAGTTGGTCTCTTACTCGTAGTAAAAGTTGTGCATTTTCAAGAGTAGGTACTTACCTCGTTTACCCTAACAACCTGTATAATGCTGTCATCGTCAGTCTGAGCTACGGCGTAGCACAAATTGGGCTACTGCGTAGCACTGTTTGGGCTACGGCGTAGCACTGTTTTGGGCTACGGCGTAGCAGTGTCCGCTACGAGGTCTTAACTAGATATTGTGTAGACCTACGTTGTAGTAGCACCATAGATATACGATTTATATGTCTATGAGTAGCACACAATGAAACTTAGTGAACTACGAGTAACTAAAGCTGTGAATGGCTTAAATGGTTTTCAAATATCATGTTTTAATAAATCTTTCCATATTTAATATTATTAATTCGAAAGTAAGTCTGACTGTTACTTTTTAACCGAACGAAACCGATCTCTTTGGCAGAACGCTTTTTTTTTTAAGGAAGTTGTAATCTAGGCTGTCAAAATGACAAAATGAGTGAGACCCTAGCTAAGGAGACAAAACGGTGAAGATGTGACGCAGCTTAAGGCCGCAGCATCCTACTAATTGTGTGGTGATAATTTATAACGATAGGTCCAGGAGCAGCAGAAGTGAATAATGGTCATAAAACTGGTTTATTGTGGCCAGTCCGTCTATGATGCTTCGACTCCCCAGGCACGAAAAAAAGAAAGAGTGACGACTGACGAAGAATAAATTGTCAGTATTTCCAGTGGGTACTTATATTTAAATATCTTTGGTGTTTCCTTGTCAATAATTAACACAAGAAAGTAAAAAAAAAAACAAACAAATATTAAAGAAAAAACTCACCGTATTGAAGCACGAAAAATCACAAAATTTCACAAAACTATAAACTGTTTACTTTTATGTAGATACTTTCCGAACTGGCTTCTTGTTAATTATGTCGTCCACTGTTTCCTGCAGCGGTCTAAAAATGACTGTCTGATAGGCAAACACAGTCCCGATTCCTGCCCAACATGATCACGTGGGAAGACTGAAAGAAATTACGCACAGAATGTACATATTTATGTTTATTGCGTTCAATATTTCAACATTGTTTTATGACCATTATTTGGTCCTTTTCTTGCAGCCCGATGTGGCGCTTCTATTGTGTTACTAATAGGCAAATACGTATTTCGGAAATATTGTAAGGAGCGTCTGTCTTAGAAAAAGAAAATGACCTTGCTCTGAGCTTAAATTATTTAAAAAATAAACCAATCGAATGTTTATTTTGTAAATCATTTGTTCATTAGACGCGTACATACCTACAATCAGTTTGATTTTATTATTAAAAACATAAAATACGTTCTATTCTGATCAATATCAATTGTTTTCTTCAAGTTTGTTTGGGAAAATTTATACGATATTCTCCATTGTGCAAGTGCAACGCCATGACTGAGGAGCAAGGACGATAAATAATTATGCGCGCGCAGAGTAGCGTGGGCGGGCACACGGTGCTCGCGTAAACACGGTGTTAGTTGACCCTTTTGGTAAGATGTTATGTACACACGTTGTATTTGATACAGACGCCAACACCTGTTACACGCGGATAACTCAAAATCGTTTCGCAATACCTTAGGGAGTCTCTCGCAGTCCTCGACAGCAGCGGTTCGATTTCGCTCCACCCACACTTTGCTAGCTTGTTTATTTTACTGCCAATTTATTTTTCATGTGCTGCTAAACACTAAACGTTGACGGATCTACCTAAATATAAAAAAAAATATTAAAACAGTAGTTTGACCAGTAGCCCAACTTCAAACGAAACTATATTTTTATTGTAGGTACCTACTTATTATAGTTTTGGGATCACAGTCGCACACCATTTTCATTTATACAATACAGCATTTGTTTTTAATAGGATGTACAGTGGTATGTTGACCTGTGATCCCAAAATGTTTCTTTAAAATATCGTACCCTACACTGTACAGCACCGTGTGAACTGTCGCTAAAGATATTGTCTTGAAAGTGGTCCAGCATCTATTTATTTTGTTATTGGCGTAACATTAGGATCCTTTGGAGATCGGACAGAGGAGACTCTGTCATGGACCTTTCAGCTGACAGATTTGTAGTGCAACTGGTGCAAGTACACAACAAACAAGTTGGTACCTGGCGAAAGGATTTTTGAACGTAAAGTTTAGCACTTTACGTTCAAAAATCCTTTCGCCAGGTATACGGCGCTGACCAAGAATCTTAAGACCTACATATATAGATGTTGGTGTTGACTGAAGAGCTGAGGACTACATGCATGTCCCACGCACTAAGGCTCTAGCCAAAGAGTACTTTTACTATACTCTAGCTAGCTAGTGCAAATTTTTTTATACCGATGCGAGTCAATCGCGATTACATGATTATTGTCGCTAGATGGCGGTACTTACTTCAGTTTCAGTACATTTTTATGTTGAAGACGAACTTTATAGAAATAAAGAAAACTCGCACAGGCCTTCTGTGGCATCCTGTTCCACGAAACGAAAAGGTGAATGACAAATGCAAGGGCAAAAACATCGTGCGTGGAACAGAGTGATTATTTAATGTCAATGTCAAGTCATTGACATTGTCGTCGTAATACATACTCTGTGATCATTTAATATTGTTGTATTTATTTGCTGATTTAAAAAATATAAACTTTATAAAACCATTTTACTCTGGTAAATAGATAATGGTGTCATATTGCTGTGTTAATGGTTGCGGTAACACCAGTAAAAATAAAAATAAAAATCCAAATTCAGCGGTATCGTTTCACGTGTAAGTGTTTACTTTTTCATTTCGATTTACATATTATTTACAAAAGCCAATCATAAACGAATTATTTCGTTTATGCTTGCATTTATAAGAGTACCCTAAGATCTTGGATCTAAAGCACACTTTGGCAAATCACTTTGGGCAATAAATTCAAAGTAAAATTTGTAAGTCATAGGATAAAACTTAATTATTTTTACTAATAAACCCCTCATAATAGGTTACCTGCAAATAAGGAACTTCGAAGTAAATGGCTGAGAGCTATAGGACGTCCAAACTGGTCGCCTTCGAGCCATGCTCGAATTTGCAGCGCGCATTTCACCTACGAACAAATCAACCACGAAGGCTGCAAAATAAGAATAAAAGATGATGCCATACCTGTTTTATTATTACCTGTGAGTAATATTAAAATACTACTGATCCACCCCAGCTTTCCATGGGCGAAATATGAATACATTTTATGTTGAAACCTATCAAAAATATCTCAAAATTATGAAAATATTAATTGAAATAACAGACAAAAACGACAATTTTTTTATACTTAAGTAATACAATACTAGTTTCCTATGTATGCTGCTACAATAGATAATTGTTAGTTGTAGTAAATCCATTTTTTGTCTGTGACTGGTGACTGTGTAATTAAATTATCATCATTCTCGTGCCCTTATGTTAATTTATTTGTGGGTGCAACATGTATTTTCTTCTATACTAGTCTTCTCTGACTGGAGGGGCTTGTGGCTAAGTAATAACAACCCCATTGGTCGATCAACCAGGTTAAGATACGCTTGCCACGGTTGGCCTGTGGATGAGTGACCATCTTCACATACCAAGACCCCTCTGTGCTTCGGAAAGCACATTAAGCCGTTGGTGTCGGCTGTCATTTGTGGATCTTTGACACTCATTATGGAACATCAGTAGCCTGAAAGTCTGACAACCAATGTTACCAAGGGATATTGTATTACCCAGTGACTGGGTTGTGGAGGTCAGATAGGCAGTTGCTCCATGTAAAATACTGGTATTCAGCTGCTCCCGGTTCAAATGGAAGCCGACCCTAACATAGTTGGGAAAAGGCTATGCAGATGATGATGACTTGTCTTCTCTGACTGTGTAATTAAATATTTATAAAAAATGACTTGGTTGGCAAACTGCTGTAAATACAGATTTGCAAGTTTAAATAAATTTTCCAGACAGTATCAAGTAATATCAAGACATTGTCATCATAATAATCCCCCCATATAACTGCAGTTGGCGCAGCAGGTCTTTTTAGCTAAGTGTAATCTTTATTTTCAGCTAAACTCCAACTTTGAAGCATCTAATGTGGATGTTTGCAGGATTTGTTTGGCCATAGATGTCAAGCTGTACAGTCTACAAGACACACATCTGGGGACATGTATGAAGTCTATTGCTGGATTAAGTGTAAGAATAATTATATATGCATTTGTTGTCAATCAGAAAAGTTCTTGACTAAATAATTAATTCATTAAAAAAAAAAGTGCCATCTCTTACTTCGTTCTTACTCAGACGTCCATGTTGCCAATTAATATATTGTTTATTTGTTGTGATTTTGTTATTGACTAACAATAGGTTAAGATTATACTTACACTTTATGGATCAATGGTCTGAACTAAATAAATTAATTAAAGTTACTTGCTTACCACAATTTTTTAGATTCAAAATTCAATGCTCAAATTGTCACTGGGAAAATTTTAGAAATGGGTCAATCTGTAAATTGAACATTTGATAATTTATTATTCTCAGAATTGGTCATTCTGAAAATTGAATTTAAGTTGTAAATCTGGGAATTGGTAATTTTTTAATTTGTTTTTGTTTAAATTGGTCATTCAGGGAAATGTTTCCGAATTAGAATAGAATACTACTCTCTTTTTGTCTGTCTCTCTTCTTTACTCTATTTTCTATTTTTCACTTTGTTTTACTTCCTCATATTTTATTGTAATTTCCAGCTAAATGGAATGGACTTGGAAGATATGCCACAATACGTTTGCTACCAATGTGCACCAAGCTTGATTAAATGCAACCAACTTATAGAGAAATGTATTACCTCTCAGGCAACTTTACTGGATATATTTGCTAAGAATGGACAGGTATAATTACAGTTTTACAAATAACATAATATCAAGCCCGTAAACTCCAAAAAGTTAGGCAGATCCGTGCCTATAGTACACCCACATTTTGCCAGTTAGGCTAGTCCCATGGGGGGCCCATGGTTAAATAATAACAGCCGATGGGTGACCATCTTTACATACCGAGACCCCTCAGTGCCTCGGAAAGCACGTTAAGCCGTTGGTCCCGGCTGCCATTCGTGGATCTTTGACAGTCGTTACAGGTAGTCAGAAGCACGAAAGTCTGACAACCAGTCTTACCATGGGGTTATCGTACTACCCAGTAACTGGGTTTTGGAGGTCAGATAGGCAGTCGCTCCATGTAAAATACTGGTATTCAGCTGCACCCGTTTAGACTGGAAGCCTACCCCAACATAAAAAAACACAAAACAACAAAAACAAAACACTGAATTGAAACACTGCTGAAAGAGCTTGTTTATCTTTTGTATATTATTTGTATTTTTTTATTATTAAACTGTTACAGAAATTTTATACCTAAGTGAATAAAGCAGATGATGGTAAATTCAAAGTTATAAAATACTTTCAGATATCAAAAGATCTGATAAAAGAACAAAATAGATACCAACCGACCTTGAAGGAGAATAGTTTTGTATTAAATGATCACTTGCTGAAATATGATGACGACAACACTCCTTCGCTATTTACTACAGAAGATTCCATAGACAATGATCGTAGTGATTTTAAAAGTGAATATGGTACAAATATTGATACAGACACACATCTCAATGATAAGGAATGTCAAGTTGAAGCAAATGAAACTGAATTTCATGAAGGTAATGATTTGGTGGTGGAAAAAAATAAAATAAATTCTTCTGGCGCTCTCCATAAGGATTCGAGTTCAAATGCTCAGAAAGAGGTCTGTCTTATTTACGTAATTTAAAATTAAACTTATATCTATTAAAACAAAAAATAAATATGAATTAAAAAAAAGTTGTTCTTAAACTACTGAATATACAACATTAGTTTTAGTATATGCGAAACCCGAAACATGTGTAATTTTATGTAAAGAATCTATGTACAAAATTTATCATGAAAACTGTATCATGTAAAATCACAAAGTTATACGCTTGTTATGTTACCTGCTTGTCCATACAAAAACATGGTTACCACTTACCACGCGCTGCCGGCCGACTGTTCGTGACCTGTGTTGTGCGCATATGATTGCCGATATGTACTTAGCGTTGCTCGGTGTCCAACTTGTAACCTTTTTTAAATATTTTTGGGAAAAAATATAACATGGTGTAAAAATTATTGGAATCGATTCAGTTACTTATTTTGGACAAACCATATTCAGGTCTGCAATATACTAAAAATAATGTTGTATATAAAGTGAAATAAATAGGTAAGGTGAATGGTTTCAATTATTTTTTTCAGGAATTGGAAATTCAAGTTAAGCACACAAAAAATATGTCGGCGAGGAAAAACCTTGATTTAACACCAGATGAATTAAATATGCTGAAATACTTCGATATTGTCCAATTATCAGTAGGTAACATAATATCATTTTGTAATTCATTCAAAATTCCGATTTTATGAATTTATGGCCCAAACATTAATCATCATCTGCCCAGCCTTTTCCCAACTATGTTGGGGTCGGCTTCCAGTCTAACCAGATGCAGCTGAATACCAGTATTTTACATGGAGCTACTGCCTATCTGACCTCCACAACCCAGTTACTGGGTAATATAATACCCCTAGGTAAGACTCAAATATTAATATGAAAAACATGTTTTGCGTGCTCTATAGAGTATACAGGATGACGATTTAGTCACTTGCTTTTTTCAAAGGGGTGGTTGTATCTGTCATATTAAACAACTTTTACTAGAACTATTATTGGGGAGTAATAACAACCGTACGGCTTTAAGCTACGTTTGCCACGGTTGGTCCGTGGATGGGTGACCATCTTTACATACCGAGACCCCTCCGTGCCTCGGAAAGCACGTTAAGCCGTTGGTCCCGGCTAATTCGTGGATGTTTGACAGTCGTTACAGGTCGTCAGAAGCTGGAAAGTCTGACAGCCAGTCTTACCAAGGGGTATCGCATTACCCAGTAACTGGTTTGTGGAAGTCAGATAGGCAGTCGCTCCATGTAAAATACTGGTAGCCCACCCAATATAGTTGGGAAAAGCCTATGCATATGATCACTCAGGCCATTATTGCCCCTTATTAGTAAAATCTACTTGTAAAACTATTTCATGTTTTCAATTGCTTTCAGTTACATGAACAGGCTCAAGAATGGGAAAAGAGTACAGTTAGTCGCCAACTAACAAGCAATATTAATCTACAATGTGAGATCTGTAAAAAATCATTCGCGAGTGTCAACTTTCATCGCGTTCATATTAGACATCACGAGCCGGTAAATATAAAAAAAAATGTCTGTTGCAAGTTCCCAAGCCATGTGTCTGTGGCCGAGATTAATAAATGCCACTTATGGCAAGATTCAAAGTCCGCATTTTAACTTTTTATATTTTTTACCATTTATATAGATACATACAACGTGTAACGTTAAATGCGCAAAACCTCAGACACTCCATCTGATTTTTAATTAAATTGACCTATTTCACAGAGAACTTAAGTCATTAAAAAAATTGTAAAGGTTTTATGTGCTGTTTTATTTTTATTGGCCATTCTGATCGCTTCTTGCGTCTGCGACGACGCGTTATCGAAGGAGGAGTCGTCACCGGGCCGCTGCGCCGCGCTGACAGCGCGTTGCTTGACCTATTAATAAATAGACACGGCAACGTTTTTAATGAAGATTTTTTGAAAAATGTGACCTATATTAAAAAGTGATTCAATTAATTGTGCTCGTTATTCTGATCAAACTATTTTCAGGTTTTGCGCATTTAACGTTACACGTTGTATATGTATAAACAGACAAGAAAAAGCAGAACAGAAACATAGGTACAAAATTGATGCTTATTTTATAAAAAATCTTTTCCATCATACCTGCGATAGGACAATAGATAGAGAGATGTAGACAGCGTGTGAAAAGCCTTTAGTAGGTACAGTACTACTAGCCAACGCGCTAACACTTGATTTTGCTAATTAAGCGTTTCTTACGAATATGAACCATGTAAATAATATAATAATAATAATAATAATACTTTATTTTTCTCCACAATAATACTCTTCATATTAACCTTATTTCTACGGTGACATATAGGAGGGGCATTATATTGTGGGAGACTGGTGCCTAAACTAGGCTCAAGGCCTGTATTTCAGGTCACCAGGACTCCTTCATTTAAATTTAACAAATTATGTTATGTACTCGTACAAACGGTTTGCAGTTGACATGTTAACATTTTTTTTTTAGTATCAGGGTGGGAGGGAGGTTGAGTGTGTACTGCGTGTATGTGTAGTTAAAGAGAAGCGTGTGCAGTGGTTGTGTGTGTGTGTGTGTGCGTGTGCGTGTGCGTGTGCGTGTGCGTGTGCGTGTGCGTGTGCGTGTGCGTGTGCGTGTGCGTGTGCGTGTGCGTGTGCGTGTGCGTGTGCGTGTGCGTGTGCGTGTGCGTGTGCGTGTGCGTGTGCGTGTGCGTGTGCGTGTGCGTGTGCGTGTGCGTGTGCGTGTGTGTGTGTGTGTGTGTGCGTGTGCGTGTGCGTGTGCGTGTGCGTGTGCGTGTGCGTGTGCGTGTGCGTGTGCGTGTGCGTGTGCGTGTGCGTGTGCGTGTGCGTGTGCGTGCGCGTGTGTGTGTGTGTGTGTGTGTGTGTGTGTGTGTGTGCGTGTGTGTGTGCGTGTGCGTGTGCGTGTGTGTGTGTGTGTGTGGGTGGGGGGAGGGGGTTTGTGTGGCAGCGAGTGTTTTTTTGTTTTTATCAACGCATATTTGCATAATGATGTTTATGTTAAAACTGTTAATAAATTTTCAGTGTCATCATAATTGAGTTCTTGAAGCCAACTATACACGGTGTAATTGACAGGTTGGCAAAAACTGAAACAGTAGCTTCAGACCATGATTTATGACTGAAAAACGTTGGAATTTTCTTCAGGAAAATTGTCGAATTTTCCGACCGTTTTTCAACTAGATTTGTGTTCTATTCATTTGTTACAACAAAATCCAGCCCTAAAAACATAATTTTAGTGAAAAAAAGCAAAAAACTTAAACTCGGCAATGTAAATAATAATGATTTAAAAAGAAAATTCATACATACCGCGCGGAATCAGCTGTTAGCTCTAAAAGTTTACTGGCCTCCGACAGTACCTACGACAGACAGAGAAAGCATACCGCTCGCTCGCTCGCTCCCTTTGTGTGCTGTGCGCCGGCGCCTTTGCTTACGCGCCGACACTGCTAGGGTTGTACCACGTATGGAATTTAATACTTGTCATTTTATTTTTATTTATGTAAAATGCTTTATTAATAATTAAATACTCAGGAGTATGATTACTTATTTATTCTTTCTTAATTCCGAAAACCTTATTTTAAATCGTTAACCTTTCGAGTATCGTAATAAGAGACACAATAGAAAGACAACAGGTGTGAGGACGCCGGCGTCCTGGCGGTGCTTAACAGTTTGATCTACAGTATCAATTACGAAGCCACCCGAACCGCGTTGCATTACAGTAATGTAAATTGGTTTAGATAAGTGGGACATAAAACATAAAAACATCGCGTCAATATTGCCAGATTCACATTCCTTACCCTGTCAATCCCGGAGCGAAAGCTGGCGTTCAAAAAGGTTTGCTTATTTTCGTTATTTACAGACTATTTATAAGAAAAACTTCTTGTTTACGTTCTTGAACAAAGACCCTATAAAAAAAAACGCTTATTTTATAATCTATGCGAATGCCGGCGTTTGCTTAGTGTTTAGAAAATGGCGCAAAATCGCGCGCGTGCCGCTTGGGGATTGACAGGTACTAGGTTTAAACTTAGAAGCAGAACCATGAGTAGAAGTAACAAGAGATAGCGGTTAATAACAATCTTTATCATACGATTACGATACGATTCTTTTTCAATACCTAGTTCTACATCTTTATCTCAATGGCAGGCCGAACACGGTAACTACTGTGCCATGGGCTCCTCGACTAACGTATCTAGTAATATTACCGAAATAAAATGTTTCATTTCATATCATGTGGGCAACCCTATGCTACACGTGTCACAAACACTCTCAAAGGTTTGCCGACAAACGAAACCGTCAGCACTCACTCAGCCGTTAGTTCAGTTTGCCGCGATTGCTGGTGCGTTCTGGACGTCTATTTCGTTTTCTTTCAACTGTCGGGAGTTCGGGACTGTGTTGTGCGTTGAGTTGAGTTGTGTGTTTTTGTGTTTTTGTGTTGTGTGGTATCATCATGAATCGGCGTAATGAAACGTTTAGTGCTCGCGAATATGGCCAGATGTTAATGTGCTTGGGTGAAGCTAGAGGAAACGCGTCGTTGGCATTAAGGCTCTATGTTCAAAGTCACCCAAATGAACGACATCCAGCTAATAGTCGTACTATCACACGGGCATATCAACGTGTTTTAGAAAATTTACCTATTGTGCCGCGGCAGGAAGGTGCTGGAAGGACAATCAGTGCTCGTTCTGAGCAGGCGATTTTAGATGTTGTCCGTCGAAATCCGCGTTTGGGAACCCGTACTGCTGCAAAACTTGTAAGGCGTAATAACGGACCCCGGGTTTCACATTGGGCTGTGCACAAAGTCCTTCGAAAGGACAAGCAACGTCCATATCGGATCCATAAAGTGCAGGCTCTGGTACCTGGCGACTCAACCCGCAGACTAGCGTACTGCAGATGGCTGATACGTCGGCAGCAGCTAAATCGCCAATTCGTTTCACGGGTGATTTGGACCGATGAATCGACGTTTACACGAAACGGTATGTGGAACCGGCGGAATGCTCACATTTGGAAAAGCCACAACCCGTACGCAATGCAGCAGACGGGTCATCAGACGCGGTGGTCACTGAATGTGTGGGCTGGCGTGTATCATAACCGTATTTTGGGTCCCATGTTTTTGCCAACTAGAATGGACGGCCGGCGTTATTGCGAATTTCTACAGCAGGATTTTGAAGCCATGATGGACACTCTGCTGGCTGAGCTAGATCAAGAGCGGGATCGTATGGAGAACGAACCCTTAGCTCAACTACCTACCATCTGGTTTCAGCACGACGGCGCCCCGCCGCATGTGGTACTCCCAGTCCGACAGCACCTGGACCGTACTTTTCCAAACCGATGGATTGGGAGATTCGGGCCACATGCATGGCCACCTCGCTCGCCTGACCTAACCCCATTGGACTTTTTCCTGTGGGGTTATATCAAAGAACGGGTGTATGTGACGGAGTGTGATACCGCGGCCGAAATGGAGCAGCGCATAAGAGACGCTTTCGCATCGTTAAACCAAAAAATCAATGAGGATGTGACAATGATGCCTCGTCTCCATGCCGAAACCCTGCGTCGAGCACAACTGTGCGTGCAGCTCGGAGGCAACCACTTCGAGCCATGCCTTATACGACCCGAGAGACTTTAATTTAGGTAAGTGACTAATATTTTAATTTTTGATAGGTATTGAATTTGTGTTTAAATTTTTTGATAGGTGTGTTTGTGTGTGTATTGTATTATGTATTTATTCCAAACGTCCCGAAGTACCTATTAGTATGAATGAACAACGCGCGGACATTGCAATACGCGCGCAATATAGGGTCGCGCGCGTATCGCAATGTTCGTTATACATTGCGTAGCCGAAATAAAATTGAAAATTGAAAAACGTTCACCTATCATTTCCGGGAAAATATTTCACTATCAAAATGTTAACAATACCAGTCTGAATTCATACTTTTCGTTTTTGCCAACCTGTCAATTACACGGTGTATACTTTCATTTTGCACTTTATCTTATTGAGTTCATAAATAGGTATGACCCTATTTACTTTATTGTAGAGATACCGACCGAGGTGATACAAGAAACGTTTTGAAAAAGATGTTGAAGGCGAAGTGTGGTGGTTGACAACAGGATTAAATATTCTCTTAGCTCGAGGCAGTGAAGGATTGTAGGTTAGTAGTCTATGTTGTTTCAGGATGGTTTGTTGTATAAACAGTTGACGCACCGTCAAGACTTTCGCTTTTTGGTATACTAGTGCTGTAGGGTAGCGATAAGGTAAGGACAAAGAAACCTTCAGAATGGCTCTCTGTGCTCTTTCCAGTTCCAGGAGGGTACTTTTAGGAGCACCACCCCAAGAGGTGATGCAGTATGTTATTAAAGACTGAGCAAGAGCATAGTATACCATCTTTTTTATTTTATCGTCAGTCACGTTTCTTAGGGTTTTAAAAACATAAATCAGTTTTCTCAGTCGGTTACTTAAGGTGTTGATATGTTCCTGGAATTTGAGTGTGCTGTCTATAGTTAAACCCAGGTATTTAATACAATCGGCTCTGTCAATGTGAATACACGTGCATGTAGTGGAGTGAGGAAATGCACACGTATGGGCTAGTATAGTGTTCGGCGTCATGGATGGAGACGGTGTATACTGTTTTATAGAGAAGGTGACGTACTTAGTTTTTTCCGCATTTAGGGTGAGAACATTGTCGCGCAGCCAGTTTGAAACAATATTGAATCCTGACTGGGCGCGCACAAATACCTCACTCCAGGTGTCTGCAGTGAATAAGAGGGCTGTATCATCCGCGAAAGTTATGACTTTACCTTTCGGGAGAGTGAGCGCGCCCAGTTCGTTTATATATATGAGAAAGAGTGTCGGACCGAGCACGCTGCCTTGCGGCACGCCGTAACTAACTTGGCACTCGTCACTGACACTCCCTCCTATTTTGACACTCTGGGTGCGCTCACTCAGATAATCCTCAAAGAGTTCGAGTTGGATTCCTCTTATTCCGAGTCGTTCCATCTTCCTTATTAGGATGGGAACAGAGACCGTGTCAAAAGCTTTCGCAAGATCTAAAAAGATGCCCAAGACTTTTTGGCCACCATCCAAGTTAGTGACGATATGATTGGTGAGGTCATGAACCGCATCTGAAGTTGATTTGCCGGCCCTAAACCCATACTGTGATGGGGAGAGAAGATTGTATTTCTCTAAGTAATCCACGAGGCGTTTATTCAGTATGCGTTCGAGAATCTTGGAGATGGCTGGTAGCACAGCTATGGGTCTGTAATTATTGACACGGTTTCTGTCCCCACCCTTGAAAATCGGGTGAATGATGGACTTTTTGAAGACCTTTGGAAATTTACCTGTACTGATGGCAAGGTTGCAGATGAAGGTTCTAGGTTGAACCAGTGACGTCAGATGTCTTTTGAGAAAGGTGGAAGATATTTGGTCCCAACCCATGGAACATTCGTTTCGGAGAGACAGTATTAGTTGCGTGACTTCAGCTTCGTCAGTTGGCATCAGTACCATGGATTGAGAACCGCTACTTGGATTGTCACAAGTTGATACCATTGTCCGATTACCCATTTTTTCGGCAAGGTTTCGACCCATATTTGCGAAGAAACTATTTACATCATTGACGGATTGCTTTGGTGTTGATGATATGGATAGTAATTCTCGCGGATTGTCTTTCTTCTTGGTCCTATTTGAAATATTATTTATAGCTGTCCATAGCAGTTTAGGGTTGTTACTAGCGTCTTTTATTTCTTTTTTCTCGTGTTCGTTTTTGGCTTGTTTAAGTAATTTATCACAGTAATTTCTGTATCTGTTGAAGGATGTTTTTAATATGCGGTTTTCAGGGTCCGTTTTTAACTTCTTGTGTAAGTTATCTTTATGCCGAATGCATCGTAGAAGACCCGTGGTGACCCATGGCTTCACAATCCTTTTACGGTTTGGAACTTTTACTGTTTCAGAATTTGTCTCTATTAACTGAGTAATGAGTGTTATCATCATTTCAGCTGCCTCATGTGGATCTGTAGACGTGTATATTGCTCCAAAATCAAGTTGTTTCAGATCCGCATCGATCTGGTCATGATTGATCCGGACGACCGATTTTGTTGTCACTTGTTTCGGAGGTATTTTTGCGAGGAACAATAGCACAGTATCATGGTCTGTGAGTGAGGAGTGGGCTACTAGTGTAAAGGCAGGAAGGGTTGTCTTCAAAATAAAGTGATCCAGGCAAGCAGATTGTCGTGTGGGTAACAGATGTGATGGTAGAAGGCCATGTGAGGCCAATAGATTTAGGTAACTGTTCTTAGCTGGATCGTGACACTGGTCATGGATATTTATATTTATGTCACCAGTAATTATAATATTTGTATACTTCGCGATTTTGTTAAGGGCAGCGTCTAGAGAGTTTATAAAATTGTTTACGTCCCTATACCCTGGTGGACGATATATTGCCAACAAAATGGTGCTATGATCGATCCGTACCTGAAGACAATTCGCTTCCATGAGCACTAACTCCTCCACAGAGACTTTAAGATTTTCGTTCACATAAACGACAACTCCCTCATTTTGAGTAAGATTATTATCCGTCTTAAAGTAATTGTAGCCTGATAGATTTGGGATATATTGAGCACAGGGGAGCCAAGATTCCGTTAGAGTGATAATGTCCCAGTTAACTTTAGTTCTCATGAGTAAGGTGTGAAGCCCTGTTATGTTTTTGTTTATACTTCTGATATTTTGGTTAAGAATTGTGAGCGACTGATTGGGCGTGAAGTTAGTCGGAATACAATCATCCAGATCACATGTAGCAGAGTCCGAGACGGAGACTGAGTCTATGTTGTCTGTATTATTTTGTATGCTATTGAATTTTATTTAAGGAAATTCTAATGCTGACGTTTCTAATAGGGTAGTTTTTCATTATGTGCTTTGAGATAGATGTTAGAAAATTACAGATAATTATGACATTTTTTCTGGTATTTAAAAGAAGAAAATAAACACACGTCACATAAACAGTGTTCGCTAGTATTGTATGAAACAGTTGAGAACTACAAAATAAATTTAAAATTTGTATGATGTTATGTATTATATATTTTACATATGCGTGTATTATGTATCTGTATTTTTTATATAATTGTGTATTATGTTGTATTGTATTGTAATGGTGTAGTGTTGCGTCATTTGTTAGTGATATAGTGCGTGCGTATGCTATGTTTATTGTTGTGTGATAAGGTGGTATTTGAACATTGATAGGGGAGCTGTTAGTATTTTTTGTTAGAAACATAATTTTAAACAATTTTAACAAAAAGAAAAGAAAAGTTGTATGTATTGGATTGTACAATTGGAAGATGTTCAGCAGTCATTTTTGTTTCCGCAGTTTTATGAGGTCTTCTTCAGTTTTTATCAGGCGACTGGGCATCCCTTCTTTTTCTCGGACGTACACTTTTCCATTTGCAATCCAACATTGATCATAGGTGCTGCTTTTGATAAACTCTCTGGTAAGGTAGTGAAGGCGTTTTGTCATTGTTGTGAGCGCTTCTGCGACAAATATGGGTTGTTTGGGTCCTGTAAGTTGCAGGTGGGTAGTATTAAGACGGTTGGATTTGTTGTCCTTATTGAAGGTTCTAGTTGACTTCAGGAACTGGTCTCTGATTGTCGAAGACGAGAATTCGACAAGGATAGTGCCTAGGGATTCTTTTTTAGCCAATGTGCGAAATATGGTTTTTATGTCTTTATTTTCGATTGGTTGATTTATGACTTCACCCAATTTTTGCACTGTGTCAGAGAGCGTGTCTCGGTTTTCTGGGATCAACGTGGGGATATTTCTTATTTCTATTGATGCTGATTTAAGGTTTTTTTCTAGAAAGTCTACCTTAAGCTCCAGTGATTTTATCAGTTTATTATTGTTGGTGCATTTAGATTGAAGCTGGCTTATTTCTAATACAGCGTCATCGTATTTTTCAGATAAAAACTGTACAGTCTTTTTTATTTCTTCGTTCTGTGTTTGAATCTCCAAGTTTTGAGCACTGATTAAAGTATTTTGAGTTTTGATATTTTCGAGGGTCGAGTGTAGGGAATCTATTTTAAGGTTTTGTTCCGCTTGTTTGGAAACCATCTGTGAGAACATGGCTTTCATTTCCTTAATCATGCTTTCCATTCGATGGAGATCTGAGTCATCACCACGCTTTCGTTTCCTTTGGGTAATGTTTTCATTTGTGTCAGAACCCGTGGTTAAATCCGGTTCAGACTTATGTAGTGGTGAAGGTGTAGTTTTTGGGGGCGAGCGTCCAATCATCATTATTTTACAGAACAATACAATCTAATAGGAACGATATGTATCTGATTATTTGTAAATTAAAACTGTTATAGACTGATTCAATAGCATACAGTGTTTGTACTAATGAGCAGTAATGAGTCACTTCCCTGAGTAGGTAGATAATCCTTCCACGCGCCGCTGTGAGCCGGCGCGGATCCGCTGCGCAGGCGCTGCTTCGTGAATCTTCGGATGCCCGCACGTTGTCGAGCGAACGCCGTCAAGCGCTGTCCTTGTAGTGGTGATGTGCACGAAGGCCGGTCAGTGACCCCGTCGCGTCACTCAATAGACTCGTTAAAGCGATGACTCACACTCCTCGCAGCAGCGATTTAAATTTTTGCAACCGATTTATGTTAATACTGAGTTTACTTGGAAACCTCTTGATCTGGAGGACAACTGATTCGTGCACTAGATAGCTTTTAGGCTTAGCTACGGTATCGTATACAGTTTGGGTCAGGGAAATTGCTTTAAGTTACTTTAAAGAAATATTTGTACGAGCACACAGCGAGTACGTGTTGACGCGCGCGAGCCCGCGGGTAGGTGTAATAAGGTGTAAATATGTGAATAAGGTTCATATTCGAATGAAACACTTACTTTCCTTACCAAAATAAAGTGTAAGCTAGCTGGTTTAGCGTTATATCCCTTCAGGGTTGCAGAACTGACAAACTGACGAAAATTCTAAGCTAAAGCACATACTATGCAACATTTATTAATATAAGCTTTTTTTGTTTTCCAAATTCATCCAAGTCATAAAATTAACTCAAGTTTTACTATTCGGTTCTATATTTGCCTTTTGAACAAAGATCGTATTAAATCTTAAAAATTCTTACCTACTGATGTAATTATTAAATTAAGCTGAAATACATACATAAAATCACGCCTTCTTTCCATGAGGGAAGGTAGAAACTACAGTACGCCATCTGTTATGATCTTTACGTACTCCTTACGCTGAAATGTTTAAAAAACTGATTTTCAACAGAGTTTTGGTCGAGCGCAGTGCCCTATATGCAAACTAAGATTTAAAAGCACTGCGTTGGCGACTTCGCACTCCAAACGCGCACACAGCAAGAAATTCTACTGCAAAATATGCCCCAAGGCTTTTAATAATGTGTGAGTATCAAGCAGAAAGTTTTAAGTGTTATTTATTTATTTATTTATATATACTTTGTTGTACACAACAAAAATACATAACATAAAAAATACATCAAACTCTACAAAATCAAATAAATAAAAAAAATAATTAAATTTTTGTTCTTTTATGTGCCAATTTTCCCGAGTTACAGAGTTGTATTTAATGTCATGGGGTTGAACCAGGCGAGCATGCACTTTTTTATGCAATTGATTTCCTCATCTCTCAAAACGGTGATCGTGTGAAAACGGCATGTCCTAGAACCAAAAATCCAAAGACATGTGACATCTGCCAGCCCGCGTAAGGGTGCGTTTCCACAGAAGCGGAGCTGCGCGGAGCACGTGTAGGAATCGTCCAATCACAGACGAGACGAGTGATGCGATGAGGATTTCAAACATTGTGATTAGTCGATTCCTGCACGTCTCTGCTCCGCTTCTGTGGAAACGCACCCTTACGGATCAAAGCCATCTCCCTCTCACATAGAGGAGGCCTGTGTCGCAGTAGTGGATACGTTGTGGGTAGATTACTAGTCAAGTTAACGTTGCGACTGTATAACGTCTTACTTGCTTTGGTTTTAATTGGCAAATATAACATAAAATCACGCTCATTTTCTCCGAAAGGTTAGGCAGATGTATCAGCACATCAAGCTACCTGAAACTGTCAAATTTTCCCAATTAACTTTGAACCTAATGCTTTGGCGATAAAGTTGAAAATCTATTGAAGAAATTTGATAGATTGTAGTAGCTTGATGTGCTGGCGTCTGTACATCTATATATCACCAGTTATGTTCAAGCTCCATGTAATAGAGAGCGAGCCTATCAACTGGGCATAAATCCAAACTCCATGCTGCTAAAAAGAATTTCATTTGAACGTTTCCTAAAAAAAAAAAAATTACATAACATTTTCAGAATGGTAGCCAAAAAGCACCAGCGCTGGCATTCAGGATACCTATACAAATGCGATTCATGTCCGTTCTCAACGCTACACGAGTCTTCACTGGGCATCCACAAGCGACGCGCGCACGCTAACGCGCATGCGTGCGCGCTGTGCGGACGTGCCTATGGTACACGGAGAGGACTGGACGCGCATATACATACAGCACATAGTAATATTAAGGTAGGATGCTGAAATCTATGTGTAAATTCATCAGTTAAATAATAAAATCGTAGTGAAGTCCAAACTGTAAATTAAATAGATATTAAAAAAAATAATAATAATAACTGCTACGGTGTCTGGGAACTATTCTGATCCTGTGGAAATATAGTTTTTAGAATGAGTTATAAAAAACTGTAATTTCTAAAGTGTCAAATCTCGTAATATTTTTCCTATACAGGGTTGAATTTTGAGATGGAGCAGTAAGGGCAGCTACTTTAACCGTTGCAGCTACAGGGAAACGGTCTTAGGAGACTCCTTAATTTTGTCAGAAATTTTATTTGCATTCACAGGATTAAAATAAAAAAAAATAAAAAAAAGTAATTAAAACCAGAGGGGGCCCGTGGCTAAATAATAACTGTCGCACAGGTCGATCGATCAGGTTAAGCTACGCTTGCCGCTTGCCGCGGTTGGTCTGTGGATGGGTGGCCATCTTTACATACCGAGACCCCTCCGTGCCTCGGAAAGCACGTTAAGCCGTTGTTCCCGGCTGTCATTCGTGGATCTTTGACAGTCGTCACGGGTAGTCAGAAGCCCGAAAGTCTGACAAGCAGTCTTACCAAGACGTATCGTATTACCTAGTAACTGTGTTGTGGAGGTCAGATAGGCAGTCGTTTCATGTAAAATACTGGTATTCAGCTGCATCCGGTTAGACTGGAAGCCAACCCCAACATAAGCTATGCAGATGATAAGGTTTTGAAAAAAATGTACAGTCAACAGAAAAATGGGCAATTTTCACAAAAACTTTTTTTTATGCCTATCGATCCTGTTTCTTGTAAGGATCAAAAACCGAAGTTTGAGTACTAGAAAAGTCAGTAATCGCAAAAAAACTTTTCTCATACATTTCATAGGAAATGAGACTTTTTAAAAGCCGCCTATTTCCATAAAAGTTTCTCGTTATTCATCTCTCTTTCAAACTCAAACTCAAAGCATTTATTTCAAGTAAACCAATTATAGGCACTTTTGAATTGTCAAGGGGTCAGTCAGTCAGAAAGATGAAGCTAGTTGCCCATTCCAAAGCGAAGTAGGTACCTGTGGAGAAGAACGGGCAAGAAACTCCACGGACACTCTTTTAAATCATAAAAATTGTTACAACATTTTGGTTACATCATTCAAGTTGAAATTATACATGTGAGAACGATGTAGAAAGACGTGCACGTTAAAAGCGTCAGTACTAAAAAAGATAACAAAAAAAAAACAACAATTCAGAAATTAAAATACTTAGATTAAAATTAAAATTAAAATAAGCCATGGCAGCTAAGAGATGACCAGTCCCTACTGGCGGCGCCCGTTCACGAACATGACGTAGGGATCAGCACCATTTAGCTCAACCATTTTGCAGGGAACTTAATGATCCAACGCACACGCCACCACCAGCGAGATATTTGAGTGAGCATGACATACCCTCAGCCGCCATGGCACATTCAAGTCAATGAAAGACGTACCTAGTAAATGGTAGCTTTATAGTTTAGGTACACAGTGCTCAGATGTGTGTTATGCAATTATACAATATTAGAAGATTGAATTTATACAATACAAAGATAGTTTTTTCAATCTTCAGCAGTCTTCAGCAGCTCCAACTATATTTATATATTTCCGAATGCTAATTAATTAGTTTATGCGCCCTTGTGGAGCAGGACCAGCGCTGAGCCAAGCATTTTTGACTGCGATGTAATCCCCCAACTTATAATGTGCTTGGCTGCATAGTGTGCGTTTTATGTAATCTTTGAAGCTCTGTTTACTTTTTTTTTAAATAGTCATCCGACATTTGCTAGGTTAAAGACATCAAAGTCAGTAAGGAGTATCGTTGTGAACAGTGCAGCATCGATTTTGCGTCGGAAGGCGCAAGACGAATACACATACTTACATCCATTCAACATAGGAAGAAGCATGATTTGTGGTGAGTCCTGCTGAGATACCTGCCGGATGGTATACAGGGTGGAACAGACATCGACGCGAAAAGTGTACCCATGAATTCAGCATGATACCAGATTAAAAAAAAAAAAAAAAAATTATTTCATTCACTTATGTAAAAAAGAACATTATATAGATAGGGAGTACCTTTTAAGCAAACATTTGCTTGTGTTAGGTACTTCGTAAAAAAAATGCTGCTCCATGCATTTTGGCCGCCTAGATATTACACTTCTCTATGAAACTGCTGTTTTTCTATGAGAACCGACGAAAAATTTCAACAAGAGTTCTGAATCAGAATCAGAATCAGAATGCTTTTATTTCTCTAGTTTTAAATAATATAACAAGTCACTTAAATAATGAATCTCATTTTACAAAAGGTACGTATTCCATTTTGTCCGCAAAGTGGGAGCTTTTGAAACCTATCCTAGTTGTTTCCTCATATTACTTTTGTTTATATAAATCTAGGTGAGGATAGCAATGAAGCAACGGGGATTAGCCCCAGCGGCTAGCCGCTTATTACTTAGGAGTGACGCTACAGTCATAACTACTCATAACCTACGCTGTCGGAAGGGGGCCAGTTGTTTGAAGAGCGGCTTGCCCCTTTCTTTTTTATTAATATATTGTATTTCACCTACTCTAGTAGCGAAGAGAAAGGGATTGTGTTGATCGTAGCGCGTGTACGCTGGGCCTTGTTCTTGTAGCCCCTCGATAGACAGAGATTTGAGACGTTCGATCATGTCACCGTGGAGATCGTGCGCACGAATGTGCCACGGGTCTTGTTGCAGTATTTCCCAGAGTAGATCAGTATCAGTGCGTCTGGGTAACTGTGCGGCACTCTTCAAAGCCATTTTATATTGTCTCTCAATTTTGAGCAGGTTCGACTTGCTGTACCTCGGTAGTAGCTGTATTACTCCGTAGTCTATCACTGGCAGTAAACATGCTTGAATGACTAGCAGCTTGACGTCAACGCTTAGCTTGGAACGGTAGCCGATAATTGGATATAACGCTCCTTTGACTCTCTTAGCCTTTGCGATGTTTTCTTTGGCATGTTTATTCATCGAAAGCCTTTTATCCAGCCAGACTCCGAGGTATTTTACTTCTTGTTTGAATGCGATGCGTTCGTCACGAATTTGCACGTAATTGCGGTAGCCTGTGTTCAAATTATTGAGCCTAGGTCTCTTGTGCGAGAACATGATGCATTCTGTCTTGTCGACATTGCATTTGAGGCCCCATTTCTTGTAATAGTCGATTATATCGACGGCGGCCCACTCTGCTCGGCGCGTAGCGTGGTCCGGTTTTTCAGCTGCGTTGAGTATACACAGATCGTCGGCGTACTGTGACAGCATCTGGCCTGCTATTCTTTCATTTGGTAGGTCAGCCACAAAGAGGTTGAAGATTGCCGGACCGAGTATCGATCCCTGGGGCACTCCATGTGGCACGCGCTGCTCCGTTCCTAAAGTGGTTCTGAAGCTACCCCTTGTTGTCCGGTCGCTCAGATAGTTCTCGACCATCTTTACGATACTGTTGCGTGCTCCAGCGTCTATCAGCTTTCGACAGAGACCTTTATGGTTGATTGAATCGAATGCCTTGCTGAGGTCTGTCGATATCATGGCGAAGCTATGGCCCCTGTCCAGTGCGTCAGCGATGTATTTGCCTGTGCGAAGAATTTGAGTGGCGGTGCCTCTGTTTCTCGTGAAACCGTGTTGGTGGCTAGGTATAATTTCGGTCAGCTCGGTCTCGATGCGATTGAGTATTATTCTCTCGGCCCATTTTCCCATTATGTTTAGCAGGCTGATGGGTCTATACGATTTGGGATCACTGTGGTCTTTACCCGCTTTATGCAGAAAGATACATATACTGGTTTTCCAGCGCTTCGGGAAGTAACCCGTCTGAAGTACGTAGTCCATGATTCTTTTGAATATCGCGACCATGGTGTCGCCACCCAGTTTGAGTATGTCGGCTTTGATGCCGTCGGGTCCGGGAGCTTTGTTATTCTTGAAGCGTCTAAGAGCTAATTTGAGCTCGTATTTTGATGTTTGATCTAGTGGAGCAAATGGTGTAAAAATTTCTGTACATTCGTCATTTACACCGATGGTCGCTTCCTTGACTATGGCTGTATCAACCATTCTGTCGATAGTTTCTAATTCACTGCAGCAGTCGCTAAAGTGAGGCAGTTTCATAGTGGTCTTTTTCATTGCTTTTTGTACGGCCCACAAGCGTTTCCGATTGTCTTCGGTATTTTCGAGTAGCTTGGTCCAATCGGCTTCTTTATGTTGGATAATTTCCTTGGCCAATTGATGCTTGCAGGCATTGTATTGCCTTCGTGCCATTCTCCCAAGGTTAGTGCTTCTGAGTCGCCAAGCGCGCTGCTTCTTAGTGTTGCGCTCAGCAATTTTTTCTCTTATGTGTGCTGGGAGTCTGTCTTTGGGATCCACGATTCTCAGCGGAGCCAGCTCATCTAGTGTTTTGATGATCGCCTTCTCTGTTTGTGTGATATACAATTCACAGTCGAAGTTTGATGAGATTCCTAATTCAGAGTTCATGTTGTTGGCGAGTCGCTCTTCAAAAACTTGTCTGCCTTCTCGGGTGTTTTTTATCCACTTGAGATCGCGACTCATCGGTTGTTCGTAGTCGCTGTCGATTATTACGTCCAGTGTCCACGGGAGGTGGTCTGAGGAAATACATTCCCTTTGCTGGCACTTAAATTCTAGAAGTGAGTGATCGTGGTTCACGATTGCTATGTCGAGTATACTGTTGCCTAGACTCGTGGGCCGTGATGGTTTACCCGTATTAACGATTCTGACAAAGCTGCGTTGAATCGCATCACGGAGTATGACACCCAAGCCCGCGTCTCTGTTGTGATTAAGTTGTCTCATACGTAGGTTTGAGTCACCTATGATAATTGCGCTTTCGCCGAGTATCAGCGTCTCGAACTCGTCAACGAGCTCTCCCTGTCTAGGTATCGGTATGTAAATGCCTTTGATTGTGATCTGATCGTTGGTAGTATGATTGGTGAAAAGTTTGATACTGCATCCCTCGATGCGTCTGTCTGCGTCATCAATGCTATCAATCAGTGGTGTTTGAACCCATCTTAGGCCTCGTTTGATATACATTATGGTGCCAAGATGTCGCTCTTTTCTATCATGAATTTTATCATAGCCCGGAATATTATACCTTTGCTCGTCTGGGTTAATTTTTGTCTCGTTGAGTATGAGGATATCAACGTTATACTTGTTTACTATGTGCTTAAGTTCCGTGAATTTGCCACGGAGGCCTTGCACGTTGATGTGCATTATTCGCACTTGCTTCTTAGTTCCAGTCGCAGTCAAGGATGGCATTGCGCAGTTCTCTGAAGCATCGCTCGAAAATATCGAGGAAGTCTTTTTTTGAAAGTTTAAGTGGTCTTCGATTCTGCTCGCCGATTTCCTCTTGCTGTTGAGTGTTAGCGGTGATGTTAGCATAGCTACGTTCACCTCTAATTTGTCTCTCGCGTGGGCGAGATTGATGTTCGCGAGGTGTCTCCTGTTTGGGAGCCTGCTTTTGTTGTTTATTATGCTGTTTCTCTTCCTCACGAAGAAGAGCTTCTGCACGTTTGGTTTTCTGCTTGTTCATCTCCCGCTGAAAGTGCGGGCATTTGCGCTGTGTCGCTGTGTGTTGTTCGGGCTTCACGTCTTTACAGTTTGCGCACACTTTAATCGTTTCACCGTGACTATTCACGATGTCAATCGTCGGGTCGCGCTTTTGAGCGTGACAGGCGCTCGTTGCATGATTGAAGCGAAGACAGTTCTTACATTGTAGTATCCTGTCGCTACTCGTTGTGTAGCGCTCTGGTTTTATTTTGTGAGCGCAAAAGAAAGCCTCAGTGGCATTCTTCATTTTTTCCGCCAGCTCTATATATGAGAACGAGCCGTCGAAAATACATAGTTGCACATCTGACGTGATGCATTTGATGTTTAGTGGACGGATACCAATGCACCTCTCCATTTCTTCTAGTTGCTCATCGTGGGTATGGTCGTGTGTCATATTCCTGATTATTACTTTGGTCGTTCGCATCTGCTCCGCCCGAGGTTTTGGAGCGATGAAGGCTAGGTCTGGCTTATATTTCTTTATTTCCTCGATACACAGCCTGCGCTTGTCGAGGTCTGTGGCCGTGATGAGAATGTTCTTACTTTTCTCGTTACGGCTGACTCTGGCTTTATACGTTGCGAGGATGCGCGATAAGTCACTAATCAATTTGTCTGACATTACTTTCTTATTGTCTTTTAAGTAACTGAATTTGTAGCGCGAATCGTTGATAAGTATCGGGGGAACGTATCCATTCCCGTTTGCCGTAGTGCCTTTCGTGCGCGTCTGCAATGGACTACTCTTCCGCGCGGCTGGTCTCTTTGCCTTAGGGGCGATAATATCTCCGATCTCGGTCAGTGTACGCTTGCGTGATAGACTGCGCGAGTTTGCTGAGTTTGAACGCACCGATGACACGTTTGACAGTGAGCGCGCCTCGTTTTCTTGGTGGCGAAGCGGTTCAAAACGGTTTAAGGTGGTAATGGTAATCACCGGTGAGCGAGCGCCGGCGCCTACAAGTGATTGTGCACTTTGTTTCCACTGCTTATTCGGTGCACTTGTACTTGAAGTAATCGCGCTCGGCGGGCGTGCGCCGCTTCTCGGTTCTGTACGAAGTTTATTATTGCGACGTAGGTTTAGTTCATCACTATGTACGTAAACAGTGTTCACTTTTTTACAGTTGCATATGATTGTTTCACTAGCTAGAAATTCATCCTGCGGGATGGCCCTCACTATTAATTGTTTGTTACAACTCTGACAGTTGCGAAATATGCTTTTGCACACCGTATTTGCACAACTAAATATTTTATACGTTGCTTTGGTTACAAACTGGTTGTCCATTAGCATCTGTGTAGTGTCTACGTAAATTTTTACGGCACTTTGTTTATTACATTTTTTGCACTTGAGTGTTTTTATTTTTGATTGTCCGTTATTAAACTCCACGAAGTTTTTTACTTTGTTAAGAAAGTCACAGTTGTTGCAATTAACCGAGAAGGAACCGTCTTCATTGTTGAAGAGTTCTTTACGGGTCTCGCACAACACTCCATTACTGTTTTTAATGTCCACTTTTTCACTAGAACGATTTGTAAAGTCCATCCCCATTGTTGGAAAATCGCTTGATAGTTCACTCGTCACACTCATCTTCACATTTTAGTGTCAAATAATTAACTTTTCTACAATATTTACTCACAATTCACTAACGCGGGTAGTTAAAAAAATAATAGTTACTGCGTCGCGCACTCGTTATCGCTGCGGCGGAGCGCTCGCCGAACACGTCCGTCTCGTCCAGCGGCGCGCGCGCGATCATTCAGAGTTCTGAATCCATGGTAACAGATGCGTCGATGTTCCTGCCACCCTGTGTACAGTCCTTTCACAATTATTTAACTTCTGATTTTGCATTGCTGTCAAAGTCAGTGATCTTTATCCTCATTGCAATAAGGTTGCTGGTGGGTTACTGCTTGGTTTGCTGCCAGAGCTAAAAGTAACTGTCAAAGGACTATAGTTACTTTACAAACTGTAGCCCTTTGACAGTTGCCGTCAAAACATCAAATAAAAACAACTATAGACTGATTTTTAATTTGCTAGACCGAAATCACAGCTGCGATCATGTTGTTGTTGTCATGTTTAATCATTTTAACCTTTCGAACGCAGGTCTGCGCTCCAAATTCGGAACGATCTGCGCGATTTTATTACTTTTTTCGAAAAAGCACCTACATATTTACATTAATTTGTTTGTTTTTTAGAAAAAAAACTAATAAAATTGTTTTTTTGAGTAAAGTTAAAACCGCGCAGATCTACGTTTGAAGCTTTTAAAAATTGGAGCGCAGACCTGCGTTACGGCATACGAAGGGTTAAGAGATACCAGATTTGATCGCAGATCAATATGGATATATATGATGGATTAATTAGTTAAATCTCCGTTACATTAGGTACTTTCACTTCCCCGTCAGCACCCATTTCTGGTAATCCACCTAACCGGTTGAATGCAGTAATTACAGAAACAGTTAAAAACCCATTGTCTCGCGTGGATCCACGTTCGAATACGAGATTCGATTGCGAACGGTTAAAAGGCTTCAAACTATTTCTCATCATTAGTTTTATTAACCAAAAATCCTCTCACAGTGACACCGCCGTTCAAGATCCAAATCTACCCAACATTTGCGAGAAGTGTGGCGTAGAATGTTCTACGGCCAGAGAGTTGTCTTGGCACAAGAAGTCGGAGCACCCGCGCCCTCGGAGTAAAGACCATCCGCCGCTAGGATATCCTAAAGACTGCGAACTTGTAAGTCATGTGCCAATGCCTCATATTCACTTGCAC
Source organism: Eremobia ochroleuca (assembly GCA_949629135.1). Classification (NCBI taxonomy): domain Eukaryota; kingdom Metazoa; phylum Arthropoda; class Insecta; order Lepidoptera; family Noctuidae; genus Eremobia; species Eremobia ochroleuca. The sequence goes on along the minus strand of OX451402.1, from coordinate 16,734,032 downwards.
AAAGTTAAGCCAAAGATATAAATTGTTAGATTCGCGCCGAAAATCGTTACGTTTCTGTTTCGTTGAGAATTACCATTTGTCCCACTCACTTATACTAAAGATCGTATCTGTCGTTCCATGCGGGATGTGGGAGTTCACTCTTCTATTTCCATGATTAGAAGATGGAAAGTTTCCATAAACTTTCTCGTGCGACATCATCATTCTCTTGCCCTTATCCCAATTTATTTGGTGTCGGCGCAACATGTCTTTTTCTTCCATACTTCTCTATTAGTCGTCATCTCGGTAGTCACCCCTTTTCTAACCATATCATCATTCACACATTCCATCCATCGTTTCTTTGGCCTTCCCCTACTCTTATAGCCATCGACATTCATACTCAAAACTCTTCTCACGACATTTTCCTCATTTCTCCGTAACACATGCTCATACCATGACAACCGATTTCCAGAAAACTTTCTCGCGCGACAGTGAGGAGAAATCTAACGGTTTAAATCTTTGAGTTGCGCAACAATGTTTTTGTGTTGCGGGGAACGTGTTGTTTCGAAACAAAGGCTGGTCAACAACATTGTTTCCGAGAAACAAAGTTGTTGTCGCGCTCGCGGGCAATAATGTTGCGCAATTATTTCTCAACTTTGTTTCCAATGAATACGCGGCTGAAGAGTGCTTTGAATCAGCGCCCTAATTGCGTAACACACTATTACTCTCAATTTGAATAATTTTTAAGCATATTGCTAATCCATTGCTCCATATGTCCGAAAAATGTATTTGCTCAACAACGCAAATAACGCAATGAATGTTTCTGAACTGTCAAATGAAACCCATTGCAACTGATAGTGTGTTACGCAATTACCCTGCAGTTTAAATATCAATGCATAAAGGGATCGTATTAGAAACAAGTCTTAGTAGTTGTGACAGTTTTTTTTTTTTATATTGCTTATAATTCATGACATCGACGTACTAAGGTCGAATTTATTATATTTTGTATTCTATTTCCTCTTCTTCGTATCTTGTCAGCACGAGCTATTATTATGAGAAAAACTCTTTTAATGTTAGCCAATAAATGCTTTGGGTGGGTATTTATCTAGTATTTAGGAACGGCCGGTGATGTCTGCGGATAAATTAAATATTATGTTATTTAATAATATTTATTCATATCATTTGTTTATGTAGTTGCTTAAAATAAAACATATCATATTTATTACAATACAAAATAATCTGTAACAATAGTACAGTCGAATTATTGATTAATTAACGAATAATAATAATAATTATTTATTTATTTATTAATTTGACAACACTGGTCCAATGGTTAGTACAGCAATAAGTTATCAACTAAGGGTTAGTAATTAAAATAAATTAAAATCAAATCAAAATAATATAATCAAAAATAAAAACAATTTCTATTCACCCTGCCGCACGAGCAACCGGACAGCGTGTCTAAATATTGGTGCATCGTGTTAAAATCGTGTGAATAAAGCAAAATTTAGCTATCGCGATTTATTGTGATCGAAGTCTTCTCAGTTCGTTGGCCGCATCCATATCAGTCTTGTATAGGTAGCGCTGCTCCATCATCGAAGCCGAATAACTTGGCTATTGGTTTAAACGTATGCCTTGTGCCACGAATGCACATCATAGTGGCACGTATTATTTAGATGATGATTCTTGATCTTAGCCAACCCAATCACTACGCTAAAAGATCTTTTCCAGCGGTCAGCGATTGCAGCTCCAAGATGATTTACGAAGGTAGACATTTGACATTTATGTAGTCGCTTTATATTATAAGTACTGTTTATTTTATTTTGTTACCTATAGTACAAATCATTTAATTCAAATTCAAAATGTTTATTTCGGACAGTAAAAAAATCCATATTTTGTTAGTAAATAAAATATTTTAAACTATGTTAGTACACGTAATATATCAAAATTAAATTAAAATGAAAACGAAAAATTAAAAATCAGAATTAAATTAAAATTATCTTAACATTAAAATCAAAGTTAAAATAAATATTAAATCATAATCATAATTATTTAATCTAACTTAGTTTCCGTACGTTGTTTTCGGGTAACCATTGAAAATCAGCGCAGTACTGGGTGGGGGTCCCCTACAGAACAGCTTCATGCTGAGTGGAAGCCTTCTTGTAAGTCATGACGTGCCGCTGTCGACTATTTCTGTTTTGTGATCGTGATTATAGTACTTTGTTTTTATTTTCCTTTATTATTAGAGTTAATTAACTTTTTGTATGCACGTGTTTCTGTGACAAATAAATCTATTATTCTTTCTTTCTTCCTCTTCATACACCTATTGTTAAAGATCGTTAAAATGTGGTCGTTCTTTCGTAGTGCGGTGATACGCTTCCCAACCGCAAGAAACATTGGCATCATGTTCGAAAGCAGCATCCCGAGAGCACAGCGACCTACCAACGGGTTCAAACCATCACTTGTATTTGTGATACTTGCGGGAAAGGCTTTCAGGTATTTGTATAAAAAAATGTTGAAATACAAAATGCTCGCAGACGAAAGCAATACTAGTAAAAACGTAAATCTTGACCTTTCCCTTCCACAGAACTCAACAAAGCTACGCCTCCACCAACTCCGGCACCGCAGCCCCTCGGTGCGCTGCCCATGCTGCCCGCGCCTGTTCTACGACAAGTACGCGCTGGCCGCGCACGCGCCCACGCACGATGCCGACAGGCCGCACCACTGCCGCACGTGTGGGGCGGCCTTCAAACAGCGCTGTAACTTGGACAGGCATTATAGAGTGAGTCCATCGTTGTTTCCAATAATAATAATGATTTCACCCTATTATTATTCCACTGCAAGACAAAGGCTCTCATTCAGAAAAAACATGGGTATTGATCACCACGCTTGGTCAATGCCGATTGGCGATTATAGACGTATATCAATAATACGTCACTTTTTCCTCACCAGGTTTTCCTTTACCCATCTCAGCGATGCGATGTCCAAGATAAACTTAGAAAGTACAATTATGAATTGAAAGAGTTTTATTAGTACTTGCCCGCCTTCGAACATGAGAGGCGAGAGTGTACATCATTAAATAAAATAATAATAATCGTTATTGCAGACCACTTGACTCATAAAAGAAAACTCGCCGAAACATTACGCTGTTATTACAGCGTAAATTTTTCCGATTTTTTTTACTATACTGTTTATCTTACAATTAGTTTATTTTATAATATTTGATCAAAAGGCTAGTATTCAAAGTTGTAATTTTTTAAGTACATTTTTTTTTTTTTTTTTAGAATAGAAATATATTTTATTATCAGAAAAAGCTTCATGTACAATGATTTGTGTTTGGAGCCTCCTTTTAGGCAAACAATGCCTGTGTTAGGAGACTCCGCTCTTCCATATCTTAGATGTAGTGTTACAGTTAAATATCTATCTTGCTAGTCTTGTCATCAGTATTCTAACATCTTGAGTATGCATCATGTAGTAAGAAGCGTGGTGTGCTATTAGTTTGGTGTGGTGTGTATAACATACAGTGTGGTTTGATGTGATATGATGTGATGTGGTGCAGTGTATGGTGTGGTGTGGTGTAGCGTGGTGTGGGGTGGTGTAGTGAGTTGTGATGTACAGTAGTGTAGAGAGTGGAGTATAGTGAGGTGTGTATGGCTATAGTGTGTGATTATATTACTCGTGATATACCAGAAGAGCTTCCGTTTCCTCATAAATAAGAGACCTAATCCAGTTTGTTAACATTTTTTTACAGTCGTAATAGTTCCTATTGTGTACATATATTTTTTTATTAATCCTATTGTATAATTGAGCTGAGAGATAGGGAAATTGTTTGCTTGCGAATTTCGTTTTACATTGGGGAACTTCTGTAATTAAATCCTTTCTCCTTTTATGTATTCTATCCAATTGATATGGAAGGGTTTTATGTTTTTTTAGAACCGTTTGGGTTATGTACAGTTTTCTGACCGATAGCAAATTACTAATTTCGTATAGGTTTTCAGTAGAGTATCTTTTGCTTTTGAAATACATAACTTTAAGAAGTGCTCGTTGTGCACGTTCCACGTTCATAAATCTAGTCTTAGCTGCGCCACCCCAAATGGGTATACAATACAGAAGGACGGACTGTGCTAGAGCAATATAAATTTCGTTAAGGAGGTTTCTAGGTCGCCTACCACTCCTCAACATTTTAGTTGGGGCAACGTGTCTCAGTGATTTGAAAATCCAAGTAAGCTTTCTAACCCTGCCAATCACCTGCTCAAGGTGAGGGTACCAGGATAAATTCTGGTCAACCATCACGCCTAAGTATTTCGTCTTAGAGACTCTGTGTAGGCACGGACAGTTACAGCATATGCTATTTATATCTCCACATGTGTGTACTTTCAGTTGCAGGTCTTCATTGGGCTGTGTCCGGTTACTAACACTAAAACATATGAAGTTGGTCTTGGTGGTGTTCAGTGTTAGTAAGTTGTTTTGCAGCCATTCAGCTATATGAGCAATCCCTAGCTCTGCGTTAAGCTTAACATCATTCCAAGAAGTACCAGCAAATACAACAGCAGTATCATCGGCGTATGCAAATATCCTGGCATTTGGTAATTTAATATTGCACAGATCATTGATATATATTAGAAAGAGGGTAGGACCCAAAACACTGCCCTGTGGTACGCCGTATGTTACCTCTGCTTCGTTGCTAGTGTATTGTCCTATTTTTACTTTTTGCATTCTGTTAGAGAGGTAATCTTTCAGTAAACTGAGGGCAGTACCTCTTATTCCGAGTTTTTGTAATTTGTCCACAAGGGTAGGGACAGAGACGGTGTCAAATGCTTTTTTGAGGTCTAAGAAAATGGACAAGCATTTGCTTCCCTTATCAAGTCGCTCGATTATCTGAGAAGTTAACGCAGTTACAGCATCTTCGGTACTTACTGCCTGTCTGAAGCCGAATTGAGAAGGAGATAGTAAGCTGAATTTCTTAAGGAATTGAGTAAGTCTAGAATTTATTATCTTTTCGAGAATTTTTGAAATGGCTGGTAAGATCGAGATAGGTCTATAATTATTGACATCGTCTCTGTCCCCCCCCTTGTGTACTGGTATTATAATAGACTGCTTTAGGGGAGCTGGGAAGACGCCTTGCTGGAGACAGAGATTTGCAAGGTGGGTAATCACAGGAACGACTTCCTTTCTTACAAACTTTAGGAGTTTTGTTGAAATTTTGTCCCAACCCGGGGCACTATCTGATTTTAAACTTGTCAATATACCGTTCACTTCAGTTACGTCAGTGTCCAATAGTACGAAAGTGTTTAGCGGAGATGTATTTGGGTGAACATGGCTACGGACTGGTTTTAAGCTTGGGTGAATTTGACAGGCTAGATGTTTTCCGATGTTAGCAAAGTAATCATTAATATAATTTATCGAGTCATGATAGGTAGGTTTTATATTTAACAATTCTAAGTTTTGACTTTTTATTTTATTAGAGTATGTTACATTTTTGATGTTTTTCCATAGTATTTTATTATTAGTTACAGATTTTGCGAGTAAGTCTCGTTCATATTTCCTTTTTAATTTTTTAATTAGATTATTGCAGTAGTTCCTGTATCTAGTATAAGTTATTTTTAGAATTTCATTGTAGGGGTCATTGCGGCTCTGTTTTTGTAGGTTGTTTCGGTTTTTAATACAGCGCAGTATACCCGTAGTGATCCATGGCTTGATGATCCGTTTACTATTCGGAATTATTTTCGTAATCGTATTGTCATTGATAATAGTAGTTAAGGTATTTATAAAGCTAGTAATTAATAAGTCTGGATCATCACAAAATAATAGATCAGATAATTTCTTCTCCTGCAAGTCTTTTAGAGCTTGCTCGTAATTTAGTGTAGTCGTAGTTTTGGGTGCAGTATAAGTGTTTTTTAATTTTGTTAGAGATAGGAATGTGGTGTAATGGTCAGTGACAGTAGAGTGTAAGATAGCAATAAAGGCAGAGAACTTCTTTTTGTTTATATTTAACATGAAGTGGTCGAGGCAGTTTTGTTCCCTGGTGGCAAGGGTATGTCCAGGCAGTATCCCGAAAAGAGATAGCATGTTTAGGTAACTAACTCTATTCTTGTGATCTTGGGACGATTCAGTCTCTCTAGCCTTGATGTTGATGTTTATATCTCCAGCTATAATGGTGTTTTTCTGTGACGATCTCGTGTTAAGTTGTGTGCTAAGAGAGTCAATGAATCTATCAATATTAGAATTTGACGGCGAGCGGTATATACAGTACACATCACTGCCCAGAACATCCAGCCGTAGACAGGACGCTTGGTCGAGTTGTATTTCCTCGACTTTGTGCTTTATGGAACCTTTGACATATACTACCACCCCATCGTTCTGGTTAAGCTGTCGAGTTGTACTATAAGAGTGGTAATTGTTTATTTGCGGAATAGGCTTATTAGAACTTAATCTGCATTCCGTCAGGATAATGATATCTAGTTCGAGTTGAAGTGTAGACAGATGGATAATAAAATCGTCAAAGTTCCGATATATACTTCTTATGTTTTGAGATATGATAGTAAGGTCATTTTTGTTTAGTAAAACGTGTTCGTGGAGTTCTGAGTAATCGCAAGCGATAGAACGGGCAATTTCAATGCTGTCTAGCTCAGATACAGTTTGTAAAGTATTATCCATTAAAACAGAGTGAATCCAGGATGAATGTATTTTTCAAGGAAGTGTTTATTTCAATAGTGATTGTAATATTAGATTTATGTGAGGAATATGGTTTCGTTGTGTAAGTTCTGGCGTTCGAGTAAATTAATGGGTGTACGAGTATACATTGTAAATGTTTGATGTGTATTTGTGTGTTTATATATATGGATATGATTAGGTTATGTACTGAATGAATGTGTGTATTAATGACATTAACAAAAAATCTTAAAGGACCAGGCAAAACATTGTAGGAAATTTGGCAAATCACCTTCAAAAGTAGGTTAGCAGGTATATCTAGAATAAGCAATAATACTAATGATTTAACAGTAAAAAGAAAGTAAATTACAGTATTACAGGAAAATAGTCATTTTTCTAGCAAAAGCTTGTGTACCTGTTCTTCACTTCTAATAACTATAGTTGGAGCATTTTCATTCTTCTTAACGTAGACTTTGCCGTAGGCTGTCCAGCAAAACTTGTAGGTTCCAGACTTGGTCAGTTCACGTGCCAGAAAGAAGAGACGTGAGCCTTTGGCGGTCAGGTGTTCTGATATAAAGACAGGATTGTCTTCTTGAGTTTTAAGACCCATATGTTTACAGGATAATTTGTTTTTATGCTTTACGTTAAATGCCTTTGCCATTTTCAGAATCTCAGTCTTCAAGATTGTGGAGCCCGTTTCTACGACTATAGGCGTATTTTGTTTATCTGCTGTATTTCCGCGTACTCTATAAATGTCTTTTATATCGTATTTTTTAATGCTGCACTCCATGTTTTGGAAAAGACACATGGTCATTTCAATAAGATCTTCTTTAGACTCGCCTTGTTTTCTAGGTACGTTTTTTATCACTAGATTACTTTTTCGGCTTCCCGTTTGCAGCTCTTCAAGCTTATTTTCAAGGACAGTGATATATTTCTTATCTTCTCTAGTCTGTCTTTCAAGCTGGACAATTTTCTCTCGTAACTCCTCATTTTGTGCAGTAAGAAATGAAATTGAACTTTCTATATTTATATTCGATTGTTGAATCTCCTGTAGTGTTGTATTTATTATTTGTATATCTTTCCCCTGTTTTTCAGTGAAGGACGATAACATTTTTTTCATTTCTTCTTTAAATTCATCCAGTTGTTGACCAATAGAAACCTCCATGTACTCCCTGCCTCTTTTAGCTCGCTGAAATACATAGTTTGGTGGTGATTTGTCCATTCCCGCAGTGCCAATTTCCGAATCCGATAGCGATTTGTTCATCAGTGAATTCATCTTAGGTACGAAGCAATCAGAGCTTATATGGAGCAAAACCCAAGCAGTGCGCTGCTTATACCGTAGAAGCGGAGTCGCAAGCGTGTAGCTGTGTTTCGGCCGCGGCGGGGTATTCTTACTGTGGTTAGAAATGTGAGACTGCACGCAGCCGTAGCGTGTCTATGTTGCAAGGACAATACCCACGAGAGGGAGGGACTTGCGTAGGCGCAGCGGTAAGAGGATGTGTCCCTGGGCGTGAGCTATGCTGTCACAATGAAGACTACTCACGAGAAATACAATGTTGCTCACTTTAGGGACCCCTGCCATGATACGTCAATACTTTCCATAATCATATTTTTAATTCATATTGCTACGTATTAAATAATCGACATTCAAAAAGAATTAGGGTTCCGCGAAAAATTAATACACATGAAAACAAAATAATAATTTCCGACATCCACGCGGTCGAAACCGCTTAGTTACAAGTAAGAAGCCGTAATTAAATAAATAATATTTTTATTGAATATACATATTTACATAATTTAAAAAGCTAACAGTCTTAAAATAATAATAATATGTACAAGTATATAAAAAGGAGGGGAAATAATCAAAGGGCATCAATAGATTCGTCCGCATCGCTGTCAATAGGAAATTTGCCCAAAAGGCTGGCACCGTTGCAACGTTGTATGGCAATGCTGATTCATTGGCCAAAACAATAGGCCAGCCCTCTGGTCACGTGAAGAGTCGACCAACCGCATGGCGATGTCTCGAAATACTAAGTGGGCACGAGGACACCATGGCCCTAGTGTTTCAATCCAAAAAAAAAAAAACATTCCGTTCTTTTATTTACAGGTTCATTCAGACATCGCTACATTCGAATGCACGATTTGCGGCAAAAAGTTTAAATACTCGACAAGCTTGAAACTTCACGTGAACTATGTGCATAACAAGTTGCCTTACCCGAAAAGGAAGAAAAGAATCAAATCCGTAAAGAATGCAAGTGATTCGTAAAAGTATAACAAAATTTACCGATATGACGCTATGTTTCTCATGACTAACCAAAACCATATTATTATACTGGATATAATTTCAATTTACAATTTTACAGAATTTCACTAGAGAATCCATTGACTAAGTTTCATTTTTATTTACATACAGTAGATGAAAATTTATTGCGTCACTGGACTTGATTTTGAAGCATGTCTAAATACTTTTGATTAATATGGCTAAATTATGAATTTGAAACAATAAAAGAACGAGAGATAAGGGGAGGCACCCGTAGAAAATAATTCCTTTTAAATGTATGATCAATCCGAAGTTCAGTGTTGTAAAACAGTCCACAATACCAATATCTGATTACTGTATTATTTAGAGTTATTATTTGATTTATGTAATTGAATTAATTTTGTAAAATCAATGTTGTTTGTTTTTGTTTCGTGTTTAATTTAATTTATTTTGTGTAAATTCAGATACAAATTATTGTTATTTTTTCTAGTGAATAAATGTCTATGACTATTACTGGTGTTTGACTGGACGTTACACTATTGGGACGTGTGCGCATGTCATATCAATCTTATGGTACAGACGCCAGCACTTCAAGCTACTAAATACAATCTCTCAAATTTCTTTAATAGATGTTCAACTTTATCGCTAAAGCATTAGGTTCAAAGTTGATTGGGAATGTTTGACAGTTTCGGGTAGCTTGATGTGCTGGCGTCTGTACTTATTCTGGGCTCGCCATCAGGAAGGTTTCACACCGCCAGCAGACCTGAATAATTTTATTATAGATACTAGCATCATGTAATACCGCAATTATAATATTAATAAATCAGAAGATTTTCTTGTTGTTCCATTGTTTTCTCTTTTTTTCTGCCAGTCCCTAGTACTTAGTCACTATCTTTGCATTAGCATCGATGGCGTTAGTGTTTAGTAGGTAAACCAAGTTAAAAACCAATTATAATAATTATAGGCAGAGACACCTACTAGAAATTATTAACTTTAGGTAAAAACATAAAACAATAAAAATTAACAATACTTTCATGAATCCCACTCACAGTATTTTTCGCATAGACATAGAGGATGGACTGTGCAATCCCTATCCTAGCAATAACTAAAATATGGTCAGAAAACGTGTGAGAGAGACGGCTATCGGATACTCCCCTGTTGTTATCTCTTTCTAAAATTCTGAATGGTCCACGTCACAACTCTGCAGGTGCGGATCATAACTACTAACCTACAGAGAGAGACAGAGCAGGGGAGTATCATCGCACTGTCCCTTTCTAACAAAGTGGACAATTTTCTGAGTGGATCGCGCAGTCCATCCTCTATTGTCTATGATTTTTCGCAAACAGATCAATTGTTGGATTAGAACCCAAGACATCATTAAGTGCGAGCATGGGGGCACAGCAAACAGTCTGTGCTTTTTTGTATATCGCATCTTTGTCTTGGTGCAGTGCCAAACAGTCACGCTAGGAGTTTATTTGGAGGTACAAGATCAAGTCACATACACTAGTACACGTATAAGAGACATCTTGCATGATGGAGAACTTAGCCCTGACTAACTCCGGAACGAGTCTAACGAACTGCTGGCAATCGCGTAGAAAGTCTGCGAAGAAACGTAGTAGAGGTAGTGCAAAACCTATCTTGCTAAGTTTCATGAGCAATGTGTCGTTGTTAACTATCGAACGCCTTCTGAAAGTCGAAATAAAGTATGTTTACCTGACGCCCGCGGTCCAAGCTAGAGGAGATATAATCAACTAGCGTCAGGAGATTCGTATAAACTGATATCTTACTTCTAAAACCGTGCTGCTCATTACATAAATACTAATTGTTAACTTGTTCGTATATGGCATTGTTAACAATTGTAAAAGCAACAATATTTGGATAGTTACAGGTAGCTGCCAAATTTTTGGACTAGTGGTAGTAGTGACATCTGAAGTGAGCAAGTGGCAGTTTTTATCTCCATGCCCAATTTGTGACGGTTTGGCAAGTGTGTGGAGCCGGCATTTATGTAAACAGTGAACTTAAAAGGCATGTGCTCAAAACTACTGCAACTTTGTAGATTTTGCATGATCTGTGCAGAAAATTGTCATTTGTCACTGCTGTGATAATCGTTTCACGACTTTGTTTTCTTGTCTCAAAATAATCCCGAATAAGTTCACGTGTTCCATTATCTACGTAAAAATCCAGTAGCGGGATCGAAATACACAATAGCACATGATAAGTTAACAATTCGGTTGTGGTACATGTGTGAACGGTCACAACAATGGAGAACCTTGATCTTAGCAATAACAAAAACGTGTCTCTTAGTTTGATAGCGGAGTACGGCGGCTCAGATTCTGATTCGGATGATACGGAGACCCGTTCGAACGATAATACGACAGATTCTGATGCCGCAGATTTAACTGAGATGGTGTTAAAGAATAATATAATAAATGCGTGTGCTCATGGGCCGTTGTCGAGGCCGAGCGGCCGTGACGAAGCGGATGTTAGCAGACACATGATAATCGACAGTGCGGAGAGTGGCGTGGTGGAGTACGAGGTGACTGAATACCGCGACGCGGACAGCGACTCCGACAGCGACTCCACCAGCGCCTCCAGCGACAGCGATGTGGACTCCGTGAAGGACATCGAAGAGATCTCCAGTGGGTGAGTACTTACAAGTACCTCTTACAGTTACAACACATTTGTAATGTTTACAGTATTTAGAAAGCATGATAAATTTCTGAAAAAATTAGCTTCTACTTACACAGCTGTTTTTTTTTTTGTTGTGTATGTTATGCAAAACTTAGGTGGATAAAAATCATTTAATTTTTGAAAGTGGGAGATATGATGAAATCTTGATAAATTTTGTTCTTCTATTATATTGGAAATTCAAAGTTATGAATTTATTGTTTTAGCCAATACCTTGGCCATAGCACATTCTAATATACCTGTACTATGGCTAAGATATTTATTGATAAGGCAAACTGCTTAACTGAACTTGCCATAGGTTATGTATATTGCATTGTTGTATGTTCTTCAATAAAATACTTAATATGAGTTTCTTGTGGAAACATTTCTCTGGAGAAGCACTACACTTATCTATTTCTACCACAATTTTACTCTAAGAATATATTTTGAACATTCTTAGGCAGTTTTTACATCAAGAAAACCTTCAAGTTTCATCTTATGTAATCTGTCTATTTTAAAACCACATAACAATGGACCTGTGTTTTTTTTTCCATATTGGGGAAGCCAAGTAAAGGCAAAAATGTATGCTTGTGAGGAGCCTAAGCCGAGCAGTAGACTATAATATCCTAAACTGATTATTGATTGATTTAAAGCTATAAATGGGAGATGGGAGATTGATGTGCAAACTAATACCTATGCTGTCAAAATGTATGGAGCAGCATTTTTTTTTTTTTTAAATAACCAACTATATGTTTCAATGTGCGGGTTGATGTCCTGATTCATGGTTCATGTTGACGAACAGGTTGCCATTGCCATTGCCTGTATAGTTGAAAAAGAAAATACATGAGAGGGTCCAAATGGGTTGAATAAATACTAACTTGAAAAGAGTTTTATAAATTGTACTCTATAAGGACAGACATGATAAGTTAATAAATCTTATCTTAGCAAGTCGCAAACATGTGGCGTCTCTCAGACTGGCACCGCAGCGCATCAATGAAGGGATTAATTTATTACTGGAAGAAACCATTTTCTGAATTTATGTGTATTGGCGTAAGTTAAGAGCTCAGGTCAAAACGTTAACTTCTTTGAAGTCTTGGATCTATCCAAGACTAACAAACATTTAGAAAGACATAAATACATTCACAAAGACATAATGACTGACTAATATTTACAAAGACATTGAACATTCTAATGTTCAATGTCTGTGTAAATATTAGATGATATAATTTTTTGATTACATAACATGGTCAGTTGTGGCTGTAGTTAAATATTTACCCCAGAAATAGCAGTAAAACAATGAAAACGTCTTTAATAAAAATGTTATTTTCTCTTTCTGATAGACAATGCACAGCCTAAACCACTAGGTCTAGAAGCTTGACATTGACAAGCATTCCTTGAGCAAATTAATGCCCTAAGGGGTTAATTAGGGGATTTAAGTTTGTATGGCAGTTCTTTATTTCCCAATGGGAAAACTCAGTAGGCGCTTGGCTTGTATGCAAATAAGAATGATATCAACAAGCCTTGCATCATGATCTTCTATCTATACTTAAAAATAAATAAAATTGAAGTGTGTATGTGTAATGTCAAAATAAATGCATATGAAAGTATAAACGGTATAACAAATAAAAAAACAATTAAGAAAAATTTTGTCTGTTTGTTTGGGTCTAATCTCAGAAATGGCTAGATTTTGATGAAATCTGGCGCGAGGATACTTTGAACCGTGGGGAAGGACATAGGCTACTTTTTATTGACACCGCTCAAGTGAAACCTAGTAATTACACTATAATAATATTCTAAATTACCTGTTAATGTTTATCAATTGATTTGATTACTGTTTAATCCATAATTTCAATACATTGACATTGTTTCAAATGCAAATGTGCTTAAAAAGGAGATAAAGAGTGAATTGCATGTTTACAGTATGTCCGTTTATCATTTAGTGCATTGAATGTCATTGTTGTTGGCTAGATTGGCTATCATGCTTGTAGTCTCACCTAGACTACTAGACCCTAGTGTTCGTCATTTGTGTGTTTATGAAACTTGAATTTTTTTTTTAAACTAGATAGATTTAAGATATTTATAACAGCCTGATTAAAACTATGGCTACTCTGAAGAGCGCTGCTCTCTGCGCAGGAACTCACCCTCACCTGTGCTGACAGTTGAATTTGTTACTGCGCAGGGACTCGCCTCATATTCCGACGCGCCATAAAGTTTCAGTCGGGCTGTATCTATAAAAGAAAGCAATGTATTTTTTGAAGGGGTAGGCAGAAATATAAGTACTTTCATAAATTGCTAAAAATCATATAAAATATTGGCACTGAGAGTACCTTTAACTTTATCAGCATTAATAGTGCTTATGTCCCAAATATCGTTCTAATAATAAAAATTAATAATTTTTATTATTTATTAATATTGTGATACTTCCCCGTGAAATAAAAATAATGAGAGAATAATAAGTACCTACTTACATACATTTTATATAAGTTCATTTATTTTCAGAGAGGAATTCGAAGGACGAAACAAGACTGGAAAGACAGAGACTCCAAAAGTGAATGGTGAAATGGGCCTCGATGACTTGCCTCCAATAGAAGACCTTGCCATCAGCCTGCCAGCCCAGGAAACCACCAAGATTGGAACCATTGCCAGCATAGTTGATAGATTAGGTAACTGTCTACATTTGACTATGAAAATATGATTTAATATGTTGCGGATTCTTCAGCCCTTTGTCTGATACTGGCCTTGAACAACGAAAGTCGGACATAACAACACAACAATAATTTAAAAAAATTAAATAAGTATATGTCGGGTTTAGTTCGGCGCTGGGTAGCCGATATTTTTATATTGCGCGTGTGGGAAATAGTGTTCTACGCCATTCTATTCTGCCCTAACCTCCACTTACCTATAGTATTAAAAAATTATGCCAAATATGCCGAGAATTTTAAACAAACGGTTTTATCCCAGCACCGAACTTAACACAGCATATTTTAATGCAAATTCGTGACTACATAAAAAATAGAAAACTCATAATTAATAGTAATTAAACTCAAACAGTAAATAGTTTTAACTGACTTTTGTGCTGACCATAGGTTCCATGTTAACTCTCTGCCAAATTTTATCAACGTGGTGTCAAAAGTCAGGGGAAATTTCCGGGAATTTCCTGATAATTAAGCGTTGCTTGTGACAACATTCATTAGTTAGCGGGCCGGGATTTTTAGGTGACGAATCATAGTATTTACATAATAATATGACATAATCCGCCAACCCGCACTGGACCCGCGTGGTGGATTATAATAGCTCACTTCCTCTCACGGAGAGGCCTGTGTCCCAGCAGTGGGAACATTATGGGCTATGATTATGCTATGACATAACAGTTGACATTTTAATTTACTTACAATGCCTCAGGCCTTTGCTACAATCATTTTCTAGTAGCGAAAAGTATCGAAATATGAAAAAAAAATTTGGCCCTCCCATAGTAAATCAATCAGCTGGTAGTCAGTTTTGTAAGGGAGGGCCAAATTTTTTTTTCACATTTCGACCTATGTTCTTTGGGGAAAGTTGTTGAGTTTCATGAGCACATTCACCTCCTTCAGGGTTGATACCCCCTTTCCGTTACACGTTGTATAGTTTAGAGAAACATCGATTTTATCACAGACGTCGCGTACAAGTCACGTTGTCTGCCCTTGACAGTCGCGAGCTTTTTCCATGACCTTCATTTATTTCCGCATCATTATTGCAATCGATAGCATCACGACCTTTCTTTGTACGAGTTGTTTCAACTGTTGTTTCCGATTAATTCCTTTTTTGTTCTATTACGAAGCATAAACGGTGTAATACACATGCAACTAGAAATTCTAAGATTTTTAAGCAGAGATATACCTACTTACGGTCGTAGATTTAAATCTCTGCTTGCGATGAAGTTAGAAAGTGATGCATGCACCGGTGGCGCAGTGACTGTGCGATTGACTGCTGCGATACTAATACGGGTTCGATTACCGGGCCAAATAAATATTTACTTGACTTGCTGACAGGTACAGCTGATATAATCCTCATAAATACATAAAAATTCGGTAATCCACTCAACTTTGGGAAAATCAAAATTTGATTAATAACAATAGAAAAAATAAATTGTGTCTCATTAGTCATAGTTGACCTACTATCAATGTAGTGGTGAAGGGCGGGCGTTTTGTGTACTGTTTTATGTAATTTTGACGTTCAAAAAATCCAGATTCTCAGCCTAATTTGATTCAATGTTTTTTTTTTAATTTTTTTTTATTTAAGGCAACTTCTGGAATGGCATTTTCTGACATGTGTCAGACCATTTTGGGTAGATATGCCCCAACAGACAGCCAAACTGTTCAGTAAAGACATACACAATAAATAAATAAGTCAAAAGTATACCATAAACCGTGAAGGAAAACATCGTGAGGAAACCTGCATGTCCTAGAAACAAAAAACTCGGGGATATGTGAAATCTACCAACCCGCCCTGGGCCCGCGTGGTGGATTATATCCCCTCCTCTTATAGATAGAGGAGGCCTGCGTCCCAGCGCTGGGAACAATGTAGGCTGATTTTGCTTGAACCATAAACTAAATGCTTTTTATTATCATCTGCAGTGATAGTTCGTGCACTGCCAGAGACACCAGCCGTGGACTTAGACAGCGTGCTGTTCTTGGAGAATGGCTCCAAAGCATTAGGAAGAGTCTTCGATGTCTTTGGACCCGTAAGTATATAACTTATGTGATAACATGTTGTATGCCTGATAGATGGATGGATGGATCCATCGGAAAACTGACGAACTTCCATACAAAATTTCATCTCCTATTTAACCCCTTTAAGGGGTCACCATCATCATCATCATCGGCAGCCTTTTTCCACCTACGGCTGAGCTGCCTCCTCCCTTTTATGCCATGCTTCACTTTACGCCAATTATCTGGCTAGAGTCTCTTCGGGGCACGCCTGAGTAAATTTATTTCAGCGTATCATTGAAGTCAACAAAAAAAATCAAGTGTCAAAGTAGCTCGTAAATGATTGCCTTATGCCTACAGACAGGCGTAAGAAAGTATCGCATATACAAGGTGTAACTTAAATAACGCTCAGCCTCCAGTCTTGCCAGAAGGTTACTTTTATTTAGGTGATTTTTGAACTGCATTGGTTACTTTTAGGTTACATTAATAAAAAGGTTACTTTAGGTGATTTTCCGGAATTTGTAGAATTAACTAAAGTAACCTTTTTATTACTGTAACCTAAAAGTAATCAATGCAGTTCAAAAATCACCTAAACAAAAGTAACCTTCTGGCAAGACTGTCAGCCTCTTAAGGGGTCATTGGACTCATCATTATGAACAACTTTTACTATGGGAAGAATATTGAACTGCGAAAAAAAATCAGCTGTGCCCTAGATTTTTGACGAGTTATGCGAACATAAATGTAGGGAACAGCTGATTTTTTTTCCGCGATTTTTGGTTTGGTTATATTTTTTTATGTTTTGTATTTTTTTGGTGTGCAATAAAGTATATATAAATAAATCATATACCTTGCAACTTCTTGTAAGCACTCCTAGTTACTGGTAGTCTAATGAATTCGTTAATCAGCTGATCTGATGTGGACTCTCATATTTACTTTTTGGTGAACAAAATAAATACAAACAACCAGTAAATATACTTGGACAAGTGGCCCAACATGAAAATTCTGGCCGACTTTGCATTATTTTGTCCTTGTAAGAACATAAATAAGTACCCACTGCGTGCGACACTGAGTCTTGGCTTAATTTCAAACTTAGCTTGACGCTAAAATACGCAATACTTTACAAATAACCCCACGGGGTCAAAAAACTGATTAGGACATCAGCCAATTTTCTGGCTTTTTAAAAATGGTAATACTTTTAAACTAGGGTAGTATAAAATATGCCTGGCGATCATCCAGCGGCAACATTGTCTTCAATTTCTCCCTAATTTATAAGGCACTTTGTGTCTACAAATAGTATGATAATGGCAATAATTTTCTAAAATGGGTATACGAAAAAAATCACATAAAAATATGAATACGTTCTGCTAAAGTTGTAAGCGACTTTGAATATACGGCATCGCCTTTGGAGTTTCATAAGTAAACTGATATTTATTTATGAGTATGCATGAATGAGATTTATTTTTATGGCTATCTATTACTACAGATGGTAGTTATTATCATAATGATGGGCTTTATATTACTGTTTTAAATAACTTCGACGTAATGTACGCATAGTGATGTAACGAGGGTTCAAGGAATATTTTATGACGGAATAAACACCTGATTTTGTCATGACGTGTATGGCACATCTTAATTGGGCCTGACTTACGATCTTTAGCAGTTGCAGAAGCCAGAAGAGTTGAAAAGTTGCCGATTACTGGTTTATCACAAAAGTCACAGTACTGGAGCTCCTCCCAAACTACTACACGATTCCACCTTTCGCATCCAGCTTCTTCTTGTTGGGGTATCTTCGGAGGTCATCCGAATCAACTTCTGTCATGGTTTTTGATCATTTCTGGATAAAATAAAACGGAACAAAGATCTTTTGTTCATCTAGGTATATTGTCTGCCAAAAATCAGTAACGTGCGCTCTTGTGTATCGCTGCTAAAAATGTCAAGGGTCAAAGTTGCTTGTAAATTATTGCATTTTGCCACCAGGTATACATGCGTATGAAAGGAATACTCAGTCCTAATGCAGTCCTCCCTATCATGCTTATACTACAGTTTATATTGTGGTCGGTTTCCAGTCAGACCCGACCTAATAACTGCCATATAAATTTTTTGCCTAGCTTTTAGCCAACTATGTTGGATTCGTCTTCAAGTCTTAAAAGTTGCAGGTGAATACATGTATTTTACATGGAGCGACTGCCTTTCTGACCGAATTACTGCCATACTTTACATAAATACAGGGTGAAATTGAAAACATGCGACAAATCGAAATGGGAGATTGTACTCATCATTATGAACAACTTTTACCATGGGACCAAACCTGAAATTGCGAAAAAAAAAAATCAGCTGTTCCCTACATTTTGACGAGTTATGCGAACATAAATGTAGGGAACAGCTGATTTTTTTTTTCGCGATTTCAGGTTTTTTCTCATAGTAAAAGTTGTTCACAATGATGAGTACAATTTCTCATTTCGATCTGTCGCATGTTTTCAATTTCAACCTGTATAATTAATTTCACAGGTAACAGAACCCCACTACTGCGTGCGCTTCAACTCAGTAGAACATGTTCGCGAACGCGGCGCACAGCCGGGCATGGACGTCTTCATCGCGCCGCAGAGCCAGCACACCAACTACGTGTTCCTTACGGAACTTATGAAGTAAGATACACCCTTTTGATAGCCACGGATATAATTATGCATATAAGGCAGTTTCATAGCGGACATAGTTTTAAAGGTAGCAAACTTCCATCCCTTCTTTTTTCCCACAGGTATGCTATATAAATCCTGTAATGTACTAACCGTTCGCCAGCTTTTCATTATGCACTTAGTATTAAAACAGCACACCATGCTTGTCTACAATGCCGATAACACTAACAAGAGACGGAATGGTCTTGTATGCTTATCTAATGCAACCTCAAAACATGTCTTTGTAGAAAGATTTTTAACCTTTTGAACGCCAATCACTTGTATACAAGTTCGTATCACACAAGTGATTGGCGTTCAAAAGGTTAACATTCATAGGCCCATTCCTGTTCATTTATTATGTAAGACGATTTGAGGATTTTTCAAATCAAGCTCACTTGCCAAGCAGAGAAATTGAGGGTATAAAGAAAACAACACAACCGTGTCCCGCAGTCGGGTAAAAACATCCGATTCTCGATCGCCGTTTATCTCTTCTAATAGTTTCCCACTGAGTTAGGGCTCTTTCCCACGGCAAGACCCCGTTTTTTGCAGGTACGGATTTTTGCAAGATCCCGTTTAGTAGTGTACGTGTTTAAATATATATATTCACACAAACATCCTGTTTGTCGCATACTGCAAACGATCCCGTTTGCAGTATGCGACAAACAGGATGTATGAATATGTATATTTAAACACGTAGTACACTACTAAACTTGCCGTGGGAAAGAGCCCTTACATCTTCAGCAAATTATTTTTCGCGTGGCGACATCTACACCGCCACACGCGAACTACGCGTCAAACCTGACGTCACGCAAATCCTACATCTCGCAAGCAGAGTTTTCCGCGCGATTAACATATATACAGAAACCCAACAACAGCCGTCAGGCAGTAGTCTACCAGGCATAACTCTCGTTTGGTCTAAGGATCCTTCCTTTTCTATCGAGAATGATTACATCCTGTTCCTCATACTTCTTAAAATGTGTATCTTTATTATTAACGACGTGTCGATATTTGGGAAGTAAAGAAAGAAGTCTGCCCATAAGTTTTAGACAGATTTCTGATACACCTTCCCTAGAGTAAACTGTCTGCGGTGAACAACATTGTCAAATTCAGTTTATTGACAAAGCTACATGTTGCAGAACAAAGATTCTTAAGCTTATACAAAGTTCGTTGTTGTGTTATAATAAAATATAAGTGTTAACATAACTGTGTCATTACAACTAACACAAAAAAACACAAAAAAACTCCTGCTACAGGTTTACATCTCACTTGCTCAGTCTGTTCTAGCATATTGCCTACCTGTCTGGGGTGGTGCCTCAAAAATTAAATTCCTAGACCTCGAGAGAGCTCAGAGGTCCCTATTGAAGGTTATGTTTTTTAAACCCTTCAGATTTTCAAATGAGAACCTTTACCGGACTTCTGATCTTCTGACTGTTAGAAAGCTTTACGTACTTAACATAATTCTAACTAAGCATAAAACTTTATCGTTCAACCCACAGAAGACAAAAGGCAGAAGGAAAAATACGGTAGCTCCCACTGTCTCAGTAAAGTCAACATTCGCAAAAAGGCAATCATCCCATTTATACAATCTGCTTAGCAAAGAACTTGATATATACCTACTAACCTACCGCGAATGCAAAAATGCATTATCAAAATGGCTTAAGTTAAAGACCTATGACGAAGTGGAAAATATAGTGCAATCAATGAGACTCTAATATACACTTTTACACTACGTTATTTCCGCTGCTAATGGAAGATAATGTGGGACATTATATGGAAGATAATGTCCCACATTATCTTCCGATCCCAAGACATGTCGTAGGGTTAGCTAGCATATGAGAGAGAATAGCATTATTAATCTCCACCACGAATATTGTGTAGGTACAACTCGCACTACCACACTTACACACCCACTACATACATATACATTCACCTCCACACAAATCCTTACACACATAATCACACACATCCCAGCGCTTTTCACCTTTCATAAAAATGCTTTTTCCATTTCTTTTATTTTATTTGTATAAGTTTACATAATTTCCTGAAAAGCATAAATAACTGCATAACAATTATATAACCTTGGGAAGGGCGGAGAATCCTAACACAAGCAAACTATATGCTTACAAGGATTCTCCCCATTGTAACTAGAATAAGTTATTTTAAGTTGATGCAAAAACTTTTTTTTTTTTTTTTAACTAACCTTACCAATGTAGTCGCGTCTAAGGCTGCTTTTTCCAAGGCAAGATAACATATCCGAGGAATAAGTGGCTATTTCGATTTTTTTTTGCAGTTTAAAAAAAAACGTCAATTCTATTTCACTTATAAAATCTGGCGTTGGAAAACATCATCCCCCCTTATAATAATAGTCAAATATGATCTCGAACAACGCTGCAGGGCCCTTGTGTCGGGTGAGCAAACAAGATTATTAAACGTTTTTATATTAATTTTCAGAATAAAAGGCTCCGACGCATCGTGGCTGCACGACGTAGAGCCTCCCCCGCATCAGATCGAATACTCCGACGACGAGGAAGAACGAAGAGCCAACAGAGCGAGGAAAGAGCAGCGGAGAGACAAAACAGAGGAGTCGGAGGACGGAGAGACCTCCAAGAACGCGAGGAAAGTCCTCGAACGACGCAACCAAAGACCCTCAGAGTCCAGCAGCCGATTCGGCAGCGGACCCAGCCGGGGACGGAACCCATTCTCAGCAGGATCTAGGAGAAATAATAATCCCAACGCGTTCCCACGTGTAGGTAGGCCGTGGCCTAGCAATATGGGCCTCCG
The DNA here is from genome assembly GCA_949629135.1 of Eremobia ochroleuca. Taxonomy (NCBI): domain Eukaryota; kingdom Metazoa; phylum Arthropoda; class Insecta; order Lepidoptera; family Noctuidae; genus Eremobia; species Eremobia ochroleuca. Next base: position 16,712,340 of record OX451402.1, on the reverse strand, counting down.
GACGCCTCCCCCACACCCCAACGGCGACGCGGGAGCACACGGACCCTTCAGCGCACCCCCCAACTTCACAGGACCCCCAATGTTCCCACCCCCATTCAATCCCAGCACACCACCTCCCTTCATGGGCAACATGTTCCAGTTCGGAGCGAATAGGATGGCCGGCAGCCCCATGCCGCTGCCCATGGGCCCCCCCCTTCCGCCCTTCCGCCACAATATGCCGGTGTTCGGCTCCAACTACTGCACAGTAACAGGGCATCCCCAGTGGGTCAACAACGGCCCCCCTCCCCCTCCAGGAACCTAATGCGCAAATTTTTTTTATTCATAAGATCTATCTCATAATAATTAGTCGATAGTTAGTGCAGTAACATGTCTAACAATACTAAAGTGTGGTTATCCAAAAATAAATTTATATTTATATGGAATAAACATTGATTATTACATCATATCTTGTTTAATTTTCTTCTTGGCAGACCTCGTAAGATAACATCGAAATAGCAGTAGTAATCCCAAACCATGATAAACATTGATTCACAAGTTGACCCTTTTGTGAAGATATATTTCAGTATCCAGAAGTTTGAAAATATGTAACACTAAAAAGTAATGATTAAAAGTTAAGTAGTACATGAGTATGGCCAAGACGAAGATTATTACAAACATCTTCAGCAATTCAAATCCTTCTGTTAAAGTCGGAAATGAAATGTTGGAGATGGTTGACCAGTATGTCTATCTTGTACATATTCTTTCATTTGGCAAAGAGTATCAACAAATAGAAAACTCAGAAGTTGTTCATCAGATTTGCCTATGCACGGGCAAATCTCATCATACGAAAATCAACGGCTATAATGATCACTTCATTTTTGGTCCATTTACGAAATCTGAAAGTGGACTCCTGCCCACGGGGCTCGTATCTCAAACTTCAAATATATTTTCGGTGTTCTCTCATCACCTACTGAGCTGATTTTTTGTCCTGCATAGCGGCTAGGGGTCCTATCTTTGTGGAGGCACGGCAGGGGTACCAACACAAAGATAAGAACGAAATAGCTCGGTAATCTATACATATGAAAAAAATAAGATTAAGAAGTAGTGATAGATTATTAACATTAACAAATAACTGTACAATTAAAAATGACCCAGCGAAGCAGGTATCCACAGGTAGTAAAATATAAAACACAAACCGAAATATAATTTTGTGATTTCTTTATTAAATATTTCATGTTAGAAATTAACTAACGATCGAATTTCATAATGTTAAAATAAAAAAAAGTTTTTTATAATAATAAAGATTACATCTAAAAAATACTGCTCTCGGACTATGCAAACATAAACGTATACATCTGCTGCCCTATCTGACGAATCGTCAAAGTAAACTGGTTAAACATATAATAATTTTGCACTCAAATGATCACAACGTAAAATGATGAACATTTCACAAAATACAGGAATATAAAACGTTCATTAAAACTAAACACAATATACTATTTGTCTAAAAACTATCCGACCGTAAAATGTTATATGATTTTACGGCAAATAATTAATGGATACATGTTTTGAATGGGGAAGTACTACACATAGCACGATTTGCGTGATATTTCTTTGCTTTCATTAATTTAGTAATGTCATTATCACTCCAATTTCGATAGGATATCGCTTCGATAATTTTGTTTTAGCTTTATTATCGATGTAAGTGTTATTCTATATGAATGTAAATGGTTATCGAAATCAGAGCTACATCAACATTAGGATACATCGGTTTTACAGGCTGTTTAGTACAACTAAGACTTAAAATTACTGCCAAATAGCTGCATAATAATTGCACTTCGTCATTGAACACATTAAAGAGCTTGGTGGTAGCGCTGTGAGCAAATGCAGGGATATTTGTGAAAAGCATTACTGTAGGCTTATGGAGGGCGCCCATGAGCTACTTATTTGTCTCTCACGTCAAATATGAACGTGCTGTCTTTGTAGCGTCGCTACATGCCCGCAACAACATACAAAGCCGAACACTTGATCTGACAGACAAAAAAGTTGCTGGGCAACCAAGTTGCTCGTGGGTGCCCTCCCTTAATAAGTAGAGGGGTTACGAAATATCATTGCTAACGTATGCTATGTGTAGTATAGAAAAATAACTTTATACCAAAGTAAATTATTACAATTTTGGAGGAGTGATTGGGTATACAAATAATCTCTTGCTAAAGCCTTTAAATAGATATGGGATCAGCGTACAATCATTTTATCATCATAGACAAATAGGATTGGAAGTTTAACACGAGATCCCAATGATGGTTACTATCCGACCCAAGTTATTAGACAAATGTATTACTATGTCATTTTACAAGTATTTAACGGTTAGTAATTAGACGAACGCGGGATCTAAGCCACTAAGCACGCGGGTGGGCCGTATTGTCAGTTAGTATGTAAAATAACGAGTTACCATCGCGGGTAAAACCTGGATGAAGCTGGCACAGGAGCCCACCAGTGGGTGAAGTCGGGCTGTGAACTATGAGAACTCATGTTAAACCTCCTGATTTTATAAAAGATTTACATTTTCGTGTACAATAACTAATATTTTTAGACAGCGTATACTTATAAAACAATACAATTGCTTCAAATATCCATTTCAAACAGGAATTTTGCAAAACATATCGCACCAATACAAAATAAATATAAATGCAATTCTTGCTCTCGATTCTAACGTCCGAATATAACCGTCATATTGCCAAAACTTATGAACCAATCAGTATCTACATATATTTAAAACTGTCTTTATCTGAGATTGAACTCCCAAAAACTTGAAACGTCCCCTTTTTGAGACAAGAGTCTTTAAGAAGAACAAAATGATTTTAATTATTTCAAGAGCTTTTTTAATTGCACCGTGATTTCAAAATTGTCAATATTTAGGATGCAATTGAAACAGGCTCTTTGCCTTTATTTAAACTTGGCAATTTTTAAAATAGATGCCTTTTTTAGATTTAAAGCGAAGCCATCTTGAATACCATCATGACCTATTATAATTACTATAGATATCAATCTTCTAATTATTGCTCCTTTATCCCTACAGTACCAAATGTAGATATATGTAGATAAAGACCGTCAAACCTTGAAGGGAACACAAAAACTTAACGACAACGGAGCCAATAGGCGCTTGTAAACACAACTTAAACACAGCTCACTATACTATTACGTGTGACGGGAGTAACTGATTACTGTATCAACTTATCTTATTATCGTTATAAAAATACAGATTCCTATATTAAAATAATTCTCAATAAGCTTAGCTTGCCGTCTGAGACTCATGATTACATGCCTCTTCGGGGCTTCATTTATGTCAAAATGTTCACAATAAAATAAGTGGGTAAGACTCGTTGGTGTGGCATTTCGTACACTGCGATTGGAGCTAACTTCCGCTCATATGTCACAGCAGTTAAGCATAAGTACCCGCAGCTGAAACCTCGACTTGTCCGGTCACACACGTTGCGTTTAATCGCACGCGTCTTGTCGCATCAACGAGTACAAACCTCAAACGATACACGTCAACAGAAAACGAATCCGAGCAGTCTTCCATTAAATACGTAAAAATATATCGCAATGATACTTAAACAAATCGACAACTATCACTAATAGTAAATACTAAAAAGATATACTCAAAGTTTGATCATAATATAAACTTATTTCTAAATGATTAAAGAAATATTACGTCTCATCTACTTAATTAATTCAAGGGTTATAGTTTTGTATCGATTACAAATTAGGAACTATATCTACTTCTGTACAGATTATAAAGAAAATAATGATTATGATTTTTCATAATAGTGAGTTTAATACTTTTTATTATTACACCGACATTGTAATATGTATGCAGACTTCTACAATAGTCTCTAACGAACATAACGAGGAACCAAAATGTGTTTGTTCGAAAAATATCATATGAGTCGGCGTCGCCCGTCTCACGGGCCGCTCCGCCGACCACAGCTGTCTTTAAAATATGTGGTTATATATTGCGTTCTATCATTATATATAGAGCTACGATACTTTATCCATTGCTTTTACAGGCAAAACTATTAAAGAAATATATTGTTAATATGTCAATACAATATGTTTCTGCTAAAAATATGTAGCTTATTCGTATCACTTGTCTGTATGGTGTTGTCGAGTTAATATTTAGAATATTAAGTTTTATATTCATCTAAGACACTACGTACTACATTCTAATATTCACAGAGATTGATACAGTTAAGAATATGGAAAAGGCGAAACAGCGTGTGCTCTGCTACACAACGACAAACTATAAAATTAAAATAGAAAATTAACATAAAATAGACAGCCAACCAGATGCTACGTCCGCACGACGAGCACTGCTCAAAAATATTTCTTAACCGCGTAATGGAAGTCAGTCCCTCGTTTTATTAAAAAAAAATCAGATCAATCGAGAGATTTCGCGTGTAAAAAAATAGAAATACTTTTGAGGGGTGTCAAATAAAAGTCGGTTCTCACACCATCGCGACCGTTGTACTGGTGGGTGTAATCAAGCCCACTCTGTGTCTCGCGGTGTTGTGTATACCGTCCTAAACGATTAAAAGAGTGAAGGCAACGATAAGTGCACATTAGGATAAACATCGCGTATCTAAATAGTGTCACTGTTACAATTAGTACTCAGTAAATATGCTGCCTCTATGTAGATATTCGCAAAATACACATCTATACGTAAAACTTTTTGTTCTGTTATGTACTGCGTGGGAGTCGAACTATTTACGTGAACACTGAAGTATTTATTTCCTTTATTAATGATACTTCGTATTGTGTAAACTGTTTTCAGTTGCATAATATACAGCGTGTAACGGAAGGGGGGTATCAACCCTGAAGGAGGTGAATGTGCTCATGAAACTCAACAACTTTCCCCAAAGACCCTTACAAAACTGACTACCAGCTGATTGATTTACTATGGGAGGGCCAAATTTTTTTTTCATATTTCGACCTATGTTCTTTGGGGAAAGTTGTTGAGTTTCATGAGCACATTCACCTCCTTCAGGGTTGATACCCCCCTTCCGTTACACGCTGTATAAACACTGTCTTCAAATAATCATTGGGGATTAGCACCTTTTTTATGGCAGCTATGAATTTCTTGTATCGTGCACTCTTTATCCATTTAAAACCTCGATTTGACCTAATACGGCTTCAATCAATAGATAATCATAAAGCAGATCCACACCTGCGCATATGCAGGAACAGTGCGATTCGCGTGCATCTTGAGAACATAGTATGGACATATTTGGACAAGTTCGCGAGATGTTTACGTGCAAGTTGTTATATTCGTGATTTCGCGAAGTGTTCTCGAACGCGTCCATACTACAATCACAAACAATTCGCACAAATCCATGCTCGCGAACTGCGCGTAAGCTGTTTGAGAAATGCGCCTGCGCAAGTGCGGCGAACCCGAATTACCTTGCAAATACCTTGCTAATGTATTGAATATGTAACTCCCCACGCAATAAACAACAAAACGACATTGTGACAATTAATATTTTGTTCTGATAAGTATACAAGTCGTCTAATTGAGTATCACGATTAAAATTATGTAAAGCTTATGGCATTATGGTACATTAAATAAATATTTCATCACCACCAATTCTAAATGCATTTTTGACAGTCACTTGAAATCTTTTTTTTTTTTTTTTTAGTTATATATGAGTATCATTGTAGTAGCATTACCGTGCCTAGGAAGACTTATGTTAAACTTTTGAGGGTAGTTCAAGTTTTAATTATTTTTCTTTAAGTAAATCATTTGAAGTGTTACCTTTCTTTTGCAAGTAAAGGTTCATTATACTATAAGTATGCGGATTTCTTATAATAACTGTTCGATATATAACTGTTCTTATAATAGCTGTTTCGTATAATACTGTACTAAATATTCTGTCGCCTCGCAACGGAGGAATTTAAGGCCGGCCATACACGGACAGCTTGAAGCAGCCAGTATCGACTGCTTCAAACTGCGACTGCATAGCAAACTACAGTCTTCGACGTACACACATACACGGAGCCGCTCGAGCAGTCACGACTGCTTCGGGCGGTCGGCAGCGCGGTGAAATTTCATAGTGCGGTCAAGCAGTCGCCAGCCAACTGCCATACACTGACTGCTCGAGCTGTCGACTTCTCTCGCGCAGTTACCTCCGCCCGCGTGAGTTCCAAAAACAAGTGATTAAATTCTCCATGAGGATTTCGTAATTCCAATATTGGATGAACCCACAATTTTCTATTTCTAAACAGCCGCCGCCGTCATCGGAGCAAAAATAGGTAGCAGTAGTGGTGCTTCTTCCTCAAAATCCATGTTGCTACTGATTTGAAATTGTGACTTGTCGAGCAGCTTATACCGACTACTGCAGTAGCAAGCAGGCAGGTATAAATGGCAGCTGCAAGCGGTTGAATTTGACTGCACGAGCAGTCCGTGTATAACCAGCTTAAGTGTCATCACTTTTAAAGGCTCTTCAGATATAGCACCGGCATTAAAACTAGTCAGGCTGGCTACTTTGTGATGTTGAATGAGAATTTCAAATGTTCGAGTTCATGTTACGGAAACACGATCTACGAGAAATTCCTATTTTGATTTTAATGCTGTTCTATTATGTATCTACTCGACCACCGTCGAGTGTACTCGACAACTTAATTCAAAAGTTAATGCTACCACAATAATAAAATTACTATAAAGTCTACCCCATATTGTTTAGATATCTTTCTTACGACACCTCGAAAAAGCCGCAATTTAGAATTTCCCAAATGCAGCTACACATTAATTGCAATGAAAAAACAAACACTTTCTAACACAATAGGGCGTTACGTAAAATAATATAAACCGCATATGATTTTTCATCAAAAATCGCAACATATAACTATAAACTTGCATTGACTCTCAATCTGAGATCTTGCAAAATATAAAAATCATAGAACCTTCGTTACTCACTCACAATCATCGCTAAATAACAGTCTGCAGCAGTAGGCTCATAGCTTCAATCCCGTACATCACCGAAGTATACGGGGTAGACGAAAATGGGTGTGAAATCTTATGTGTTCTCAACAGGTCTGATGGTACAGTCACCTACAGTTGTGATGGGCGTGATTGTCACCGATGACGGTGTTGACGACGACACTGTGCTAGTCTCAACGATCTGTTCCATCTTTTCTTCCTTCTCATCGTTATTCGGGGGTAGTTTGACGATCTGGCAGTCTCCTACAGTCATGATTTGTGTCTCCATGGCGACGGATGGGACGTTGTCGTCTTGCTCGACGCGGGAGTCGTCGTCATCTGACGAGGAGTCGGAGACGTCGATGGTTCTGTCGTGCGATTGGTCGGTGTTGAGACTCTGGTCGGTGTCCACGTTGCGGTCGGGGTCGACGCTGGTGACGCCGTAGGAGCCGTACGCCAGCGGATTGTATATCATTTCGGTAAGGTAGGAGAAGTCGCCGAAGGGTAGGTTGGTCGCGTTGTAGTTTTCGTTGGGTCGTCCGTCTGGAAGATTTAAGATTACATTTAGATTTTGTGAATTAAAACTACCATTTTATATTAGTTTTGTTTTGGGTGCATCGATATTCATGAAGCCGCTCGGATATTTCGATGTCTCCCATGTAAGTTGTTGTAAGCCCAAAATCCAGTATGTGAATATAGTTAGTAATACTTTATTACTAACTATATTCACATACTAACAATACTACTATTTAGTAATACTTTATTACTAACTCTATTCACATACTGAATTTTATAAAAAAAATAATTGAAAAGTGCAGATTTTATTGCCAATTGTATCTTTGAAACACTCTCCTGTAAAATTGGAGTTTGTGGGTTACAACAACTTACGTGGGAGGCATAGATTTTCACAGTCAGTGTTTTGTGCAATTGCTTAGATTAGGAAACATGCGAAAGCCCAAAAAAATGTGTAAAATAAATACATAATATACAAATTCTGATAATATTTACCTAACTCCTGTGTAATACATAATTCATACATAATTAATTTACTAGACAAGTTAGTAAAGATTAGTTTTTTTAGTAATTTAGTTTATTATTAAGAAGACCGAGCATCGTAGCGAATTATTATAGTGTTATTAGGATTTTATCTTTTGACTGGGTTTTACTAATCCATCATAGTATTGTATTAACTATACAGTAGCAGGGATAAGTTGCTACCATGAATTCAGTGCATGATTCTGGAAAAAAAACCAATACGTTGAAATTTATCGTCAGTTATAAAGAAAAAAAAAAATTGTTGTTCCATAAATTCTGACCGCGTAGTTATTGAACTTTTGTAGGAAACCGCAATTTTTTATTTTAAACCGACTATAAATTTTAACTCTTGGGGGTGATAAACCATGAACTGGATCCATGATACGAGGTTGCGCGTCGACGTCGTGAAAGATTTATGTGACAAGAAAAATTTTTGGTTTGATGTCTGTAAATCTTGATTTAACTATTAACCTGACAGGTTTTACATCAATATATTTTTATTTTTGATTCCAAAATGCAATCATGAGTTTAAGAATGCAAACTATGGATGTAAAAGTTACAGATACATTTATTACTGTAAGAAAACATATCAGCGGGGTAATTGATCGCAATTTCTTTCATTTTGACAGTTCAGCCACGTGCATTGAATGTTGTTGAAATGTCAAAATAAAAGCCATTCCTACTGTTAGCGTGTTCCGCAATTACCCCGCTGGTTGCTCTACGGCTCTATTAGGCCAATTTTCTGTAAGACTGTAGTACTTCCGCAAGCGTCATATGCGCATTTTTAGCCGCGCAAGTTTGTTCATAAATTAGAATACAATTTTGCCACCACTCCATGTAAAACCCAAGCCAATAACAGCTAATACCGATTAGTACCGATGATGGTTCCCAATTTTGTAAAGTAGTTATCATGCCTCAAAAGTGGTGGGTACTAACAAAACTTGTTGATCGCGAGCCCGTACTGCGTCGATATATCCATATCCATACCTAAGGAGAGATATGCGTTAGCTGCCGATAGCATTGAACCTAATCTCAGTTTACTTTTGTAGAGTTTACTTATGAGCCGGCCGACTTCCAGAAAGTAGGATATTGGCGCCGATTCCCTCGTTCACAAATTAAACTAAATTTAAGTTCAGTGCATCTTTTTTTTTCTTGTTCATTAAGAAAAGGACAGAAGATAAATATTAGTTTAGTCCTGTCAAATCAAGACACTCCATAGTCAAGTTTAGACGTGATTAAAAGTTGGCTACTAAAAATACGTCAATTTATGTCAGGCGCTGACTAATTTGACAGGACTAAACTAATATTTATCTTCTGTCCTTTTCTTAATGAAATAGAAAGAAAAAGAAAAAGATGCATCATCATCTGCTTAACCTTTTCCCAACTATGTTGGGCTCGGCTTCCAGTATAACCGGATGCAGCTGAATACCAGTATTTTACATGGAGCGACTGCCTATCTGACCTCCACAACCCAGTTACTGGGTAATACGATACCCCTAGGTAAGACTGGTTGTCAGACTTTCGGGCTTCTGACTACCCGTAACGACTGTCAGAGATCTGCGAACGACAGCCGGGACCAACGGCTTAACCTGCTTTCCGAGGCACGGAGGGGTCTCGGTCGCAGCAAGCGTAGCTTAACCTGATCGATCGACCTGTGCGGATGTTATTATTTAGCCACGAGCCCCTCCAAGAAAGTAAAAGATGCACTGAACTTAAATTTAGTTTGTGAACAAGTTAATCTGCACCATTATGTATTCTAAGACTTTTTCAATGTTTGTATTCCACTTTTTTTCTATGTTTGTTGCCCTGCAGTGAGTCAGTATTATAAGTATAATATTTTATTCTTATAGATTTCTTAAATACTTCTGAGACAGAAAATGCAATGTTAAATTATTTGAAGGACTTCAATCAATGTTGATAGAAATCATAAAGCAAACGTGCTAATAGGTGCTCACTTTAGATATTATTTCACATAAAAATATCATCATTTTGTTTTATTGTTATATTTTAATATGTAACAAATATTACGTATTATTACAAGTTCTGTTTTAATTATTCCTTTAATGAAGTAAACGAATAAAAAATATTGCCTTGCAGCAAGAACCAGGCGGAAAATTACAATGATAGAAGCCAAAATAAACAAAACATTCGGAATCACTGATGATCCAAGCAAGAGAATAGGTCCAACGCAATAAAAAAGCATATAGGCAACATTGTGTGGACATAATCTAAAAGCATAAAACTATACAGGGTGAAATTGAAAACATGTGACAAATCGAAATGGGAGATTGTACTCATCATTATGAACAACTTTTACCATGGGACCAAACCTGAAATTGCGAAAAAAAAAATCAGCGGTTCCCTACATTTTGACGAGTTATGCGAACATAAATGTAGGGAACAGCTGATATTTTTTTTTCGCGATTTCAGGTTTTATCTCACAGTAAACGTTGTTCACAGTGATGAGTACAATCTCTCATTTCGATTTGTCGCATGTTTTCAATTTCAACCTGTATAACTAACTTATACTTTTTCATAAAAACCTATTATTATTTCCTTCTATTTCATTATACGGCATGATTTTTTACAGGCTCCAAATTTTTAGGGTGTTCTACTCATGAATATGAACCGCTTTCACTATAGGACCAACTCTGAAATCACGAAAACAAAAGCAACTGTTTCATACATTTTGGTCAAGTAGGTTTTGAACTTTTGTATTAAACAGCTGATTTTGTTTTCGTGATTTCAGAGTTGGTCGCGTAGCGCGCGTCTATAGTTAAAGCTTAAGAATCACTGCCTTCTGCAGCAGGTGGTAGGTGTTAGGTGGCAGGTTGAGGGAACTAAGGGACTGAAAAAGCTGTTTTGGAATAACTCCTATATTGTAGATAGCACTATGGGGACTATTGTATTGTTATGATAAAAACTGCAACAATTATTATTTGTCAGTTTTAGCTAGAACCATCAAATGAATGCCAGCTTTAGCAGTTTTAATAAAAACCTAATATTTATAAACACCCAATCAATGCTATATAGAACTCAAACAATAAGTACTTGACTATATTTCCTTTTAATAAATTTCAAGAAAATAAAATATGTTTCTAAAGTTGATAAAATTATTTAGAATTCAAAATGACACATTAACACGTGATAACATTATTGTCGCGAGCTAGATATGTCCACGCAACACACACATACACAAAAATTGCAATAAAACACACACAAACAAAAATTAAACCAAAACACGTGTAGGTGAGTAATACAATAACGGTTGGATATTATTCATGACAAAAACATTCCGCTCATGACTCAGAACAAATTGTATGGACTTAAATAGTGTAATTGTGACTGGGGATACATTAAGGAACGTGATACTTTAGGGTACTATATTACTTGACATTTTTTGTTTGTATAAGTGTAACCTACCCTGATAAACTACATTCGAAGTGCGCGGAAACGTTAAAAAAAAAAAATGGCGGCGGGTCGGATATGCCACTAAAGTTCGAAACAATTAGGGGCTAATTAGGGGCACAATTAATAATATTATAGATGGATTACGTTTTAATAAACCACTCTCATCTAAAATGACGATCTTTTATTGCAATTTTGTCATCTAATCAACCGGTCGATTCTGTAAAAATCTCACCGTGAAATCATAAGTGAAGTGATCTTGAAGTGAGCAGTGTCAATAGTGTTCATCCCTAGTGACAGCTCACTTCACCTAAGTTCTCACGGTGAGATTTTTACAGAATAGCACTGCAGACACTGGCACATGATCACATCATGGCGTCGAGTAGATTCTCAAAGAGATATTCTATGAATTTTACAAGTCTGCATTTTTTTTTATATAAAACTGAACATATAAAGAAAAACTATAAAAATAAGTGGTTTATATTCATCATAGAAATGATTGATTTTACTAAAAAGTTTTGAAAAGTCATTGTGTTTTCAAAACTGTTGTGTTCCATCAGGAATTTCTCAGTAGCAACCCGGAGTCTGGATTTTGATTCCGGTTCATGACAACAGGTTCGCCCCCTAACACATGGGATTTAACCCTTTATAAGGCAGAAACGAAATTTGTACAGCGCCTGTAACCACCTGACACGTCTAACTGTAAGGTCGATTTTCAACACTCCAGTAGGCGCGCCTCAACTTGAGACGTTAGTGCTCGCGTGTTCTACTTATGTAGAGCACGTTTAACCTTCAAGCGGGTTTCAACCGTCATTTGTAACGCCAGCGGTCGCGCGTAACCTAAAATACCTATAGGATATTTCAGGGATTTAAAACACTAATTATTTAATATTTTTTGTAATTATCACATTATCATTATGTTAGGACATAAACAGAATTATAAAATCAAAATAATATTCTAATTTTCTTTGGATTTGTAAGCAATTTGGCATCATAAATGTATCGAGAATCGATCGAATCGCGGTTCGACGCCGCGCGACTGCTTGAAGGCTAATTTAAAGATTTCTGAAGGAAAGTTTCATGAATAGTTAAAAATATGCTTCCATGTTCAAGAAGGCTTTATTATCACTATCAGCGCCATGATTTTCTAGAGAAGTGGGCCATGTGGGCGGCCGGCGGACCACATGGCGCTAAGAGTGTTAAGAAACTAAATGAAGCACAAGGAGTATGTAATGTAATGTAGAGGAATACTATGAGTGTGTCCGTGAGTGACCTTCAATTTGCGCTCAAATACTAGGAAATGCACGTTCAACAGTTCTACAATGGTAGAACGCGCGCCGACTAGAGTGTTAATAGATAAAATCGAAAGATGGACTAGTCAACTACAAATTTAATTTCTGCCCTATAAATGAGTAAACATAATTGGCGAAATATGGGTGTCCTCTTACTAACCCGTTGGGTATTATAAGTGTATGTTATGTAATCATCATAAATCTGTTCTGATAATGAACTAAGTAATACATTCTCTAATATCCTTGATAAATAATAAATAAACACTTTATTGCATAGAAGGTGTTGCAGTAAATACAATAAAAAAAACAGTTGCACTTTACAAATGAACACTGGTATACAACATAAATGGTTGGGGTACTGTCCTCTTAGATAGGCTACATAATAGCCTGTAGTAAAGAGAAACAGTGCCGTATCCCTCAATAATGGAGAATCAATATTACTTAGTCTTTAAAATTAAAAATGAATAATGTAGTTTTAATAACATAAAACAGACAGAATATGGAATATGCCAGAAAGTATTAGAGTCTATATCAGATATGAGTAAGTGTGCTGCATGTGTGTGTGTGTGTGTGTGTGTGTGTGTGTGTGTGTGTGTGTGTGTGTGTGTGTGTGTGTGTGTGTGTGGTGTGTGTGTGTGTGTGTGTGTGTGTGTGTGTGTGTGTGTGGTGTGTGTGTGTGTGTGCAGAAGTACATACCTTGCCTAGGCAGCAGGTAGTTCTTTGGCGGACGGCCTCTCTTCCTCTTCAGCAGCAGCTGTTGTCCGGACGGCGTGAGGTGCGACATCTGCGGGCTTGGGCCCATCACCGTGCCGCTTGTTAACACGCAGCCTTCCATGTCTGGAATGTATCAGGGACAGATTAGGAAACCGACTTAGTAAAAATCTAAAATTATTTCATTCACTGCCTAAATTGCTCTAAAGAAGAAGAAAAAAAAAAACGTTTATTTGTCACAGAAACAAAACATAATCGAGAAGGAATAAAGTCGTCGTCGTCGTTCGTAAATTACGAACTATTAGCTTGTGGGAAAACCCTTCGGGATGCTCCCGAAGGGTTTTCCCACAAGCTTAGCTAGCTTATTGATTATAATTTATTTATTTATTACTTTTAAGAAGGCTTACAGACTCATTACAAATAATAGGTAACAACAACACATTATAAAGTTGCTAATATCAAGCCTCCACAGATATATAGCATACTAGCATCCGCACGCAACTTCGTTTGCGTAGAATTCCCGCCGTTTAAATCCTATTACCCGTTTCCCCGTAGGAATGAAGCATTTTCCCGCGGTAAAAATTAGCCTGTGTTCATCAGGAATAATGTCGGCTTCTAATGGTAAAACACATTTTCAAATCGGTCCAGTAGTTTCGGAGCCTATTCAATACAAACAAACAATCAAATCTTTCCTCTTTAAAATATTAGTGTAGATTGATTACTTAAAGCCGAACAATTAAAGTTATAAGAAAGAAGTTAGTAGTAATTAGTGTTATAAGTACTTAAGTAGGTTAGTCTAATTTTATTTATTTTGCTATACAACGTGTAACGTTAAATGCGCAAAACCTGAAAATAGTTAGATCAGAATAACGAGCAGAATTAATTGAACCACTTTTTAATATAGGTCTCATTTTTCAAAAAATCTTCATTAAAAACGTTGCCGTGTCTATTTATTAATAGGTCAAGCAAGCCTCGATAACGCGTCGTCGCAGACGCAAGAAACGATCAGAATGGCCAGTAAAACTAAAACAGCACATAAACCTGTACAATTTTTTTAATGACTTATTTTCTCTCTGAAATAGGTCAATTAAATTAAAAATCAGTTGGGGTGCTTGAGGTTTTGCGCATTTAACGTTACACGTTGTATATGAGTTTAAGACCACTCGCCGGCGCATCGTTCACAAAAAATGATTCAGCTAAGAGCGTCCTTGCTGTGCTTATCTCCGTGCAAAATAAGTCAACAACATGTTCGGAAGATACATCATTGGAACTTCGAGCGCTTCTTATAAGAAAAGCATTATGCCTATAATTAGTCGTAGAGGAGAACGATATTTTTGTGGTGGACACCAGAAACGGAACTGTGAGTTCGCCAAAGTATCACGACAGATAAGATTTCTTGTTATTGTACACACAGTCAGAAACTTTACACCATCATGCCTATTTGTGCCAAGGAACGTCAGTGTGTTCCAGATCATAAAGTATGGTTGTCTATGAATAATTTTATCAGAAGCCTGGGTTACGTATCAGGTATCCCAGGGGACAGGGAAGCAATTTACGAAAGCAGATCGACGTTGACGCCGTCAACGACAATCTGTCAAATATAGGGTGACTGGTAATTAGTGACCGATACTTAAACACATGATTGTACTCATGACAACAAACAACTTTTACTATCGTACCAAATCCGAAATCGCGAAAAAAAAATCAGCTGATCCCTACATTTATGTTCGTACGAGTCGTCAAAATGTAGGGAACAGCTGATTTTTTTTTCGCGATTTCGGATTTGGTCCGATAGTAAAAGTTGTTTGTTGTCATGAGTAGAATCATGTGTTTAAGTATCGGTCACTAACTACCAGTCACCCTATATAAAAGCCAGGCCCGGCCTTTTGTCTATTCTGATGACTATTGATCTGTCCCTTTTCAGTAGATTTGTCAAGAAATTTCTATTTCTCGAGATAAAGCAAATTAAAATGTATATGTAAGCAGCCACTTACCCATCGAAGTCTTGGGCGGGCGCCCCCTCTTCTTCTTGATCTTAGGCGTCAGCGGCAGCGGCGTCTTCCGCGGGCGGCCGCGGCCGCGCCGGGGCGGGTCCAGCAGGTTGTCAGGATTGATCTCGTTGCGCACGGGCTCCAGTGTCGAGTTCAGTACCACGGGGTTTGTAGCCGCGCGGGGAGGCAGCATGACGTCACCGGAAGGAGTGAACACTAAAACACAAATTAATATCATTTATTTGCGAAAACTATCCGAATTTTAGTGAATTTTTGAAATTATCCGGAAAAGAACCGGAGTAAGCGACATAGCTTGCAGAGTAAGCAAACTGAAGTGGCAGTGGGCTGGCCATGTCTGTCGAAGGGCCGATGGCCGGTGGAGCAGACGAGTCCTGGAGTGGAGACCGCGTATCGGCAAGCGTAGTGTGGGACGCCCCCCAGCTAGATGGACGGACGACCTAAAGAAGGTGGCTGGGGTGGACTGGATGCGGAAGGCGGAGGACAGGGTGTTGTGGCGCAGTCTGGGAGAGGCCTATGTCCAGCAGTGGACTGCGATAGGCTGAGTTGATTGATTGATTGGTTTGTTTGCGAAAACAATCTACAGAAAGTTCTATAAGAGACATACCATCTCCTGTTCTGCCTTTAATTTTGGCGTGCAAAACCATCTGAATTATTATTTTAAGAACTTAATTACACACAAACATAACAGCCGGTCGTTTCTGTAAAATCTCACTCTGAAAACTTGCTTGGAGTGAGCTATCAGTGTCATCCCATTGATGCTAGGGATGAACCAAGCATAAATTTAGAATCCCTGCCTTGAATTTTTTAAATAAATTATTATTATTATTATTTAATCTCGCCCATCATAATCGGCGTACAATGTTCCCACTGCTGGGATACAGGCCTCTCAGTGAGAGGGAGTGGGCCGTAATCCACCACGCGGGCCCAGTGCGGGTTGGTAGACGTCACATGTCTTCGAATTTTTGATTCTAGGACATGCCGGTTTCCTCGCGATGTTTTCCTTCACCGTTTTGAGAGCAGTGGTGATGAAATAATTTAGACAAAGTAAAGCGCCTGTCTGGGCTCGAACCTACGACCTACAACTCGTAAGTCGTGTCCGTTACCACTGTGCCACCACTGCTCTATTCAATTTCGCCCTGACATACTTAATTATTATTTAAAAAATGAATTAATTTTTATTTGTGATATTTTTTTCTTATGAACTCGTGTTACTTTATAAGTATTCTTATGTGTGTAGTAGTATGTATTGTTTTTTTTTTCTATGCGCCCTAGTTGCCTGTAATAAAAAAGTAAAAAAAGCATTTATTGTATTAAATTACCTAAGTGTCCGGATTCGCGGTGTGTAGTTCGCACCATGCCTGACATCACTTCCGAGTTGGTCTCGCGTTTAGTTGGGGGGGTATCGTTTGCCATGTCTACTGTTGGGTCTTCCTGTAATTTGAGGGTAGATGTGGTTAGAAATGTTATGAAGTGAAAAAGCTGAAATCTTAAACGGAATGCGTTTTTCTTTTTCATGGAACCGTTTGAGTTGAACATATCTAAAACCTTCTTGATTTAACCTGCGAACTAAATATTTATTAAGTATTAAGCTGTGTGTCCCATGGGAAATCACATCGGTAAAAATGAATAAACTTTCATACAAACTGTTATCCCCTATTTAACCTCTTTAAGGGACACACAAATACAATGTTGCTGTGCATTGTTTGTCAGAATTTAAGATGAAAGCAGCGTGCGTTTTATAGCTTCAGATATAAAATAAAAAAAAAAAAAATCAAGTCATTTATTAAAACTAGGCTGAAAATCAGCACTTTTCGAACGTGAAGATTACAAAAGACAGTCCCCCAAAACGCCCGCCCTTCACCACTTCCTAGTGCTTTCGCTGGGAAGAAGAAGTGGCGCAACAAACTCAATTAGAAAATACTTGATTGAATACAATACAAGGTATGCAAAGTAATTACTATTACAAGACACAGAACACCAAATTAAATGATTTCCTATATGTCAGCTCCAGCTCCATTAGGGGGGGTTGACCACTTCCCTTAAAACTGATTTGTTATTTTTCAAAAGGTATTGATGGTGTATTGATGAGGTCGCTGTACCTTCTCGCAGATCTTGGTGTGCACGCGCAGCTTGTCGGAGCGCGCGAAGGAGCGGCCGCAGCCGCCGCACGTGAAGGGGCGCTCGCCCGTGTGCGTCAGCTTGTGGCGCGACAGGTGCGACGAGCGCTGGAACCTGCGGGGTTACGACACTTAGTACTTGCTGTCCATTTGCTGTTGGCGTAAAGCCGGTCGATTCTGTTAGAATATCACCGTGAGAAGTTAGGTGAAGTGAGCTGTCATTCCATCTGATGCTATGGATTGCCGCTATCGTCAGGTCACTTGAAGCTCACTTCACCCCAGTTATCACGGTGAGATTTTTACGGAATAGCACTACAACCGTGCGTGAAAACTTGGGTGAAGTGAGCTGTCATTCGCTAGGGATTAACACTATTAAGTGCTCACTTCACTTATGATTTCACGGTGAGATTTTTACAGAATCGACTGGCAGGTGTCGTGGAGTCACGTCCCTACACCGTAAGCGCTCTTTCCCACGACCAAATCCTGTTTTTTGCAGGTACGATTTTTTGCAGAATCCCGTTTAGTAGTGTACGTATTTAAATATACATATTCACACAAGCATCCTGTTTCCCAGATACTGCAAACAGGATTTTAAAACGTACACTACTAAACGGAATCCTGCAAAAAACCGGATCTTGCCGTGGGACAGGACCCTAGGAATTTAAGCTTTCAAAAGCTCCGTCGACAACTGCCGTTGACGCGTATCGCGTGTGTTTGCACACATAGTCGTCTTTTTATTAACATCGTCGTACTTAGAGGTTTATTGCTACTGTTAGCCTGCCTCATACCACTGCTGGGCAAAGACCTCTCCCCATGACTTCCAGCTCTTTCGATCCCGGTCTAAAATGGATCACTGGTCGTTTGTATTCTCCAGGTCATCCCACCATCTTCTATGGGGTCTGCCGCGACGCCTTCAGATGTTTAACCACCAAAATGTTTTTCCTGGCAGTGTATATGTCTTGTGTCTTGTGTGTGTGTCTTTTTTATGTATTAGTTTATAAGCAACGATAGGAATAGGTAGTGCCTATTTACCTAAATTCTGAAGAACAGAGACAAGAAACGGAGACTTTCTTAGGACTAATTTCTTTCCGGGACATCTGTCCCGGAAAAATAAATTGTTATTTGGAATAAGTAATTCGTCTATATTTACCCAAAGTTTGCGACTAGACATAACATTTATAATTTATAACTCCATAATAATAAATTATTATTATGGAGTTATAAATTATAACTTATTATTATGGAGTTATAAATTATAAATGTTATGTCTAGTTGCAAACTTTATGTAAATATAGACGAATTACTTGTTCCAAATAACATATTTTTTTAATGTATTTAAAAGTGTTGTCCCGAATTTCGGGACAGATGTCCCGGAAAAAAAAATAGTCCTAAGGAAGTCTCCGTTTCTTGTCTCTGTTCTTCGAAGTTTAGGCAAATAGGCACTACCTATTCCTATCACTGTTTATAAGTATTGTAATATTTGTAGTAGTATGTCTTGTTTATTCTATGGGCCCTATTTGCGTGAAATAAAGGAATAAATAAATATGTGTTAACTGATTGTTACCTGAGGTCGCACACGTCGCACACGTGAGGACGTCCCTCCTGCGCGTCGTTGGTCGCGGAGTCGGACACCGAGCCACTGGAGTCTGTCTCCTCATCGTCATCTATTTTGTTGCCGCCTTTATCTGTTGCAACATTATTGTATGTTAGGTTTAGGTCTAAAAAGGTTGGTGGTGATGATATGATATAATGCCGTTCATAGTTCGTTCTCGATCCGATATCGGTCTGGTAAAGTCGTGTCATGTTCACATTATACAATCTGACTCAGTTCTTATAGTGAGGATCGGCCCTGATCGTGATTGGAATGGGATTCGAGCGAAACTTGACTGTTACGGATAGTATGAATGCACACATATATTTTTTACTTGATAATATTTCATCAAACCGAGATTGGACCGAGAACGAACTGTGAACGGCTTTATAGTGAGGATCCGGCCTAATAGTTGTGTTTTTTTTTCTTTTCTATATTATTATGAGCCTTTTGTGTCCCAGGGCAGAGGTCTCCTTTCCGACTTCCCATTTTTTGTTTAATTTACATATCTGCCTTTATTTGGTTACATTTTGTTCGCGGTAAAATTTGTATTTGATATACTTACCTACATTATGGATTTGCTTTTTTTGTCTTCGAAAAAACTTTTCAAAAAAATTATGTAAATTCTATTCTATTCTAAAATTAACTAGCAACAAAGGGGCCACAAAGGGGCCATTCAAGTATTACGTAAGCACTACAGGGGGGCGGGGGGGTGGGCTGGTCCGGAAGGTGATTACGTCAACAGTATTTATTTATTCACTTTTTCGGATTTTCTACAAAATTTAGTCAATTTTGGTTCGAACACATATTATTATGGCAACCCTACTTGTCTATGCTTGAAAACGAAACGCATTTTCAGGGATTCCCGGAAATAATTAAATAAATAGTTATAAGAGCAATAGCCTCGTGAATCAATCAAGAAAACATAACACATTGAAAAATGCATGTAGGGTAGGGCGGGGCTAGTTGAGCAATTTTGCACTTGAGCGGTTATAGCTCCTCAATGATAACTCTTGATGGCTTGTTCTGCATACTGATGGATTACTAATATATCCCTTTGCAAAAGTGTCCATAGTAATTTATTTCTAACAAGTTGAATTTAAGAGCTACAGCTGTTTAAATGCAGAAAGTCAAGTATGCTCAACGTACCCCATGGGTGGGGTAAGTTGAGCACTCAGAAAGCCTAGCCAAACCATGGGTTCAATGTTAACTAGACATGAAATATATATTTTTTTTTTGACATTCAACTTTTTATTTATAATTTTTAGGGGCAAAACAACAAAACTAAAAGTAATTTTCTTTGAATAATAAACTGATAATTTTATTTTGACGGTTTTATTTTGTTCCTCTTGTAATGCGTTCTTTTCAGGGGTGTCTGTTAAAACAGCAGCTTTTCTTTTTCATCTGTTAATTTTGATAGCTCTTCTGGGCCTGCCTTTGGGAACATTTATTCATGTTCTAAGTCGTGAAGTAAGTTGAGCAACTATTGCTCAACTAGCCCCACCCAGAAATTTTAAAACAAAGGTGAGATTATGAAAAAACTGTAAGAATGAAACGTAGAACCTTTATACGTATCAAAAGTACAGTAAATTTATAATAGTATAACATTTACCTGATTGAAAACGGATAACATTTGGCTATTATAGACGAAATATTCCTGTTTACAAATATTTTACTTTTTGATCACAAAATAAACAATGCGCGCGTGTACTTCACTCGATCGACGTGTCGCCACTGGCAGTCGCGCGATAAGTTCCCCTCACGGGACCCTTTCTTTCCGCTATTTGATGTCTCTGCGTGCGGTGTATAGTTTTCGAGATATTTCGATTGCCCAACTTGCCCCTATGCTCAACTAGCCCCGCCCTACCCTACCTACCAATGTTTACGTAAGCATGGGGGGGGGGGGTAATAGCTTTGCTTACTTTTGCTGACGAAGGGGAGGGGGGGGGGGAGTTAATAATTGCAAAAATCTGCTTACGTAATACTTGAATGGCCCCAAAGGACATATAAATAATTGCGAATAGTGTACAAAATCATTGCGTTTTCAAGGCAGCCACAGGCCTGTCTGTTTCAACCCTAATATGGTGGAATCCGTTTGGGATTTCACCAGGACTTGACTTACGAAATGATGCTGATGATGGGATGATGACAAAAAAAAATAATAAAAAGTCTTGATACCTAAAAAAAGCTCACCGTCAGAATCATCTTGGTCGTTATTGGTTGGTTTCTGCAGTACTGCCAACTGCACCACTTTGATACCGCCGTGCTTTGTGTCCTCGTGTTTGCTCGATTCGTTACTGGTAGCGCCTGAGGACAAAAAATATAAGGAACCTTAAGATTTTTATTATAAACAAGCCGTGTGCGCCCGATGGGATTTTCCAACGGCAAAAGTGACGAATTTCTGTACAAACTGGGGATTAATTTACGAAAATCCTTTAGTGCTCACTCACTACATAAAAATAACTTTTGTTAAACCTTTCAAGCTTCTAGAGCCCCATCGGTTTAGGCAGTGCGTTGTCTGTTGGTAAATGGATTTAGAGTTTTTTTACTGAGTAGCTGGTACTTTTACAAATATTTTTAGAAAGATCCTTGAACCTTGTCCAAACAAAAAGATACTCCTTATAACTAGATAATAACTGCATTTAAACGAAATAGACCTGACTACCAGCGAAATATCAATAAAGCCGCATCTCAGGAATAGAGATAAGATCCTATCTATTTAATTATAATTATATACATAATAGACCAGAAAATACATTAAAAAAAACAATTGTTACTACAAAACATACAATGGGCGGCCTTATCGCTTTATCATTTAGCTTTCCCAAAAATCTCATCAGTTTTAGTATGAAACCACAAGTACATGGCTGGAACTATATTATGAAACCAACAACGAACTATAAAGATCCGACCTACGCAGAACCTACACAAAACCTTCAAAGCTCGGTTAGTTTAAAATTCACGGAATTCTCATCTGATATTTTCTGGGAAAACGTTCCGTCCCGATCCTTGTTAACGTTACAGGTAAGGCTTCGCTTATCCATGAATAATATAATAAAGCATCGCATTTGTGATTTTATGATTCCCCGAACAGAAGGATATACAGAGGTATAATACAAATAGTACACCACCCACGTTTCGCTACAAATAAATTGTCTAAAATAATAATAAATTAGTGTTCAAGACCACTTTATCATAAACAAACCGTGTGCCCCATGGGAAGCTGCCACCAAAGCCTTCGTTTAATTTTTTAGTCAAACATCTTGATCATTTCGTAAATGCTGAATTTCATGATTTTACTGTTAAAAAAATGGGAACTGTAATAACAAGCTCGCAACTCTTTTGAGTTAATACTCGTAGGAACCAACGTGCGAAGCAAAGGCGAGTCGTTAGTATCTATCACATCGGCAAAAATGACGAACTTCCATTCAAACTATTATTATTAACCCCTTCAGAGGATGAATATTCAAAATTCCCTCCTTAGTTGAAAAAAGAACTGCCGTGCGATTCTGTAACCATCTCACCGTGAAAGCTTAGGTGAAGGGAGCGTGGAGTGAGCTGTCATTCGCTAGGGATTAACACTATTAAGTGCTCACTTCACTTATGATTTCACGGTGAGATTTTTACAGAATCGACCGGCTGTTGTACTTTTCATGCTTCTAGATCTAAACCCAGCGATTTAACTGTTCGTTGTCTGTCATTGAGTTCAAGATTTTTTAGTACACCCACGCCATGAATAAACTAGCTAAAATAATTCATCTTCTTAACTATGACACACTTTAAGCACACAATATCATAAATCTTAGTTTTTTAACCCAACCACGTGCACGCAGTAAGCACAAGACAAGACTAGACAAATAACCAGTTTAAACTATTATGCTTATGATCTTTAATCTAACATCTACAACTACTCGAGAATTAATTATGATGTAACTCATTTAATGATACGACTGAATCAGGAAGTAGTGAATTGTCTCGGCTTGGTAACGAGTTTTATGTATGTGTATCATTTTGGAAACCTGTTTCAGAGTTGATTCATGTTAATTTTTTGGAATATTGATTGAATTTAGCTAGCAGTGACATATCGTGAGAAAAACATGTACAGTCCCCCACACTTTTTCATTCATCTTTGACTACTGCGTTTTCCAGCCAATGGGCCAAGAACGAGTCTAAGACAGAAAACTGGACTATAGCCCCCCCCCAATTCTCAATCGAAAGTTTAAGAAGTACTTAAGTCTTTCTGACGCTAAAATATAACTAGTGTGACAGGGACAGCATGAGATTTATAAGCGTAGAGTGGAGAAGCGTTAGAATTTGGCTGTATTGTCTGAAAGTGTTAAATCCCACTGTTTGAAAAAAGGCTTTTTTCAAATAGTGGGGGGTTGGTCCTGGCTCGGCGGGCTGACAGTGGGACGACTACAAAGCGGTACATACATATACTCACGCCTTTTCCCATGGGGTTACGCAGACACTATAGAACGTTACATGTTCTATGCGATATGTTTTAAAAATAATTGTAGTTTGACTTTCCTCTGACATCGAATGGACAAGGAAATAGTTCTATTTTTATTTTTATTGCTAAATGGGCCTGCACTTGACCTCGGTCACGCCTGATGGAAAGCGATGGATGAGGTCTATGATGGAATGAGCGTGCCCAGAAGATACCTGTTCACTCTTGCTTTGAAGGCAGACGGGTTACATGTGGGAGGGAACAGAGAGCTGTCAGAGTTCCAGATTAAAACACCACAAAATAGTAATGTTTTGACAATGAAAATACTAGCTTTGAAATTATTTAAAATGATCAATAGAATAAAGAAGAAAACCATAAAAATATTATTAAAATCTCGATTATGATTGTAAAATGTATGCTTGGTCAATCCCTAGTTGATACTAGGGATTGACCAAGCATACATTTTACAATGTGGGATGATGATGATGATGTTTACAAGGTGGGATGATACTGACAGCTCACTCCACGCTCACTTCACCCAAGTTTTCACGGTGAGATGGTTACAGAATCGCACTGCTGCAATCTTTTTCTTTTTTTTTCTTTTATGGCAACTGAGCCGATGTCGACTATTTTGCCAGCGTCATATGATGACGGCAACGTAGCAGGGTGAGCCGGAGCCGTCGAATTTTGTATCTCGTGGTATTTATCTAGTTATATTATTATGTTTTTCTCACAAACACAAATAATAATCTGGACTGGAGTTCACACTAATAAAAACCACAAAATCGAAAAAATTCAAAACACAAACAAAGCACGTGTTAAGCCTTCACCGCTACCAACGAAAGTCCCGTTCCGAGATTTGTAACAGCAATACCCAATAGCAGTTTCTCTTAATAAAATCAATTATTTAGCTGTCATTTTAGCTTTTCGTTGTCTATGCTATGGTCAGCGCGAATGTGACAGATCCGATGAGATGTAAGATCAACGCTGTTATTGATCAAATTATTCTATTACCAGCGACCCGCCCCTGTTTCGCACGGGTGCAATGGCGACGTGTCAAAATATCGATTTGTCCTATATCTAAGTTAGATGTTTAAGAATCTAATCTAAACTAATAATAAAGCTGAAGAGTTTGTTTGTTTGAACGCGCTTATCTCTGGAGCTACAAGTCGGATTTACAAAGAATATTTTTGAATTTGATAGCCCAATCCTTAAGGCCAACATTATGCTAGCTCCGCCTCCGTGCAGATCGTCATTTCTCTTTCTAACCCTTAGGTTAAGTTTACTTTATTGTTTACTAAAAATTGTCTTATTCATGGTACTGTATGGACGATTCGCATTTGCAATGAAATGAAAGCTATTATTATCCCGCGTATGAGAAAACTTAAATTGGTCGACAAAATTTGTGTTTGTTTACCTATTTTGTCAGGTTTTCGCATGTGATGGCTTGCTTGACCTATTAATAAATAGACAGGGCAACGTTTTTAACCCTTTACTACATGATATATTAAGTGACATTTTTTTTTTAAGTTAATGTCTTTATTAAAGCTTCAGAATTAATTATATTTATTTTATTTATTTATTTATTTTATTATTTATGTACACACAGTAAAAAACATATGGATATGACATTTTAAAAATTTGAGTACAAAGGTACTGCTTATTTCTTAAGAAATTTCTTCCAGCAGACCTGCGAAAGGAGAAGTAAAAAAGAAATGTAGACAATAGTGTGCGAGAACATGAAGAGAAAAATAAGAATGTGTGAAGTCTAAAAGTAACATATTAAATATACCTACACATATAATGCGAAAATTAACATAAGTATACTTAAATAAATACATAATGCTAAAATATACATACACATATATTTATATATATATATATATATACATACATATTATATATATATAGAAATACTCACAGTACAGAGGAAAGATAATGCTCTTTTAATCGACATTTAAATACAGAAATAGTTTTTAAATCACGAATGCTAGGCGGAAGTGAGTTCCACAATCTTACAGCATGGACAGAGAAGGAATAAGAATAGTAGCTTGTTTTATGAGGGTGGGATTTGAGGAGGGATCTTCGATGTGATCTACACGGTGTGGAACTAGAGCGAGCGTAAGAAAAACGCTCACGCAGGTAGGAAGGATAAGACGGGTTGTGTAGGATATTGAAGAGGAGACATAGAATCCGAGTATTCCTGCGAAGGCGGATTGGGAGCCACTTGAGTTCCTTGCGAAGGTGAGAGACATGGTCATACTTTCGAAGACCGAAAACAAAGCGAATGCACAGGTTTTGCAAGCGCTCAAGTTTGTTTAATAGCTCCTCAGTAGCATCCAGGTAGCAGGCGTCGGCATAATCTATAATCGGCTGAATAAGTGTTTGTGCCAAAGAAATTTTAGTCTTCAAGGGCAGAAGACTTTGAAGGCATTTCAGCGAATGAAAGGAGAAATGTACCTTTCGGCTGACCTCATTGACCTGAGCACGCCACGAAAAATTGGAGTCAATAACTACACCCAGATCTTTAGCGGTTTCTGTATAGTCAATGCGAACACCATCGAGATATAAAGGCATCAGAGTTGCAACATTAACCGCATTGCGAATGAATCTGCTGCCTATGATCATGGCCTGGGATTTAGTTGGGTTAATTTGCAAACCAAATGACTTAGCCCAAGCGCTGATGCAAGTCAGGTCATGATTCATTGCAGCAATAGCAGAACCCGCGCTGGCTACAGTAAAATGTCGATAAAGCTGCAAGTCATCTGCGTAGAGATGAAAACTAGAGGAGATTACTTTGGTAACAAAGTTTATGAAAATTGAAAAAAGAAGAGGCGAGAGAACGCTACCCTGAGGAACACCCTCAGTGAGACTACACCAATCGGAGAAGGACTCCTCCAGGCGAACACGCTGAGAGCGTCCCCGAAGATAAGAACTGAACCAGGCTAAAGTGGAAGAAGAGAAATTGATAGATTTGAGGACACCTAGTAAAATGTCGAAATCTACTGAGTTAAAGGCGCTACTAAAGTCAAGCAATACAAGAACAGTCAGGGACTTATTCTCCATTGCCCAGCGAATGTCGTCAGTCACCTTCAAAAGCGCGGTCACAGTACTGTGACCCGAGCGAAAACCGGATTGAAAAGGGGATATTATCGAGTTTGACGCCAAGAAAAATGATAATTGTCTATGAACTATGTGCTCAAAAACTTTAGAGAGAAATGGGAGAATAGAAATAGGTCTAAAGTGGGTTAATAAAGTAGGATTGTTAGTTTTAGGTAACGGTATTATGTGAGCCTGTTTCTAAACTGACGGAAAGGAGCAAGAGGAAAATGAGTGATTGAAGATATGTGTGAGAACAGGAAGTAATGAGGAGAGAATAAGAGATATCATTCTTGAACACAACTTATCATTACCGACTGCTGAAGAAGTAATCGCAAGTATAGACTTCTTAACGTCATCCTCAGTAACATCGTTAAGCTTAAATTGAGAATATTTTGGTAACGGCAAACTAGCAAGACTCTGTAGTGTCGCAGCCTTGACAGATGGATCAAGAGAAAAGGGAAGGAAAGAGAAATGCTTATTGAGATCATTGAGGTTCACATCCTTACACTGGTTGGCAGGTGACTTGCCTATGCCTACAGATTTGAGGAATTTCCATACATCGGAAGAACTGCGGTTATTGAGTTGGTCGTGGAAATAGCGTCTCTTGGCATCTTGACACAGATGACTGCAGCGATTACGTAGCGATTTGTAATAAGAGAGATTCAGCTCTGAAGGTCTGCGCTTATATCTGCTCTTAGCTTTATCCCTGCGGGCCATAAGCTCTTTAATTTGTAGCGTTATCCATGGTGCAGGGTTATGTCTAACTTTGACACGTCGGACAGGGGCATGCTGATCATATAAGTTGAGGACGGTTGCGTTAAAACAATTCACCTTATCGTTTATGTCATCGATCTCAAACAGAGGGGTCCAGTCGAGACCGCCGGCATCACGCTGCAGAGCTTCCAGATCTATGCCCTTGTAGTTACGGAGATATAAAAGCTGAGACTTACGCTTGGGAACACGGATACGATACGAGAGGTAAATGAGATCGTGGTAAGAAAAAGTAGCCGTAAGCTGACCATGGTAAGAAACATTCCTAGGAGAGGAGACAATCATAAGATCTAGAAACGAGGGTGTACAATTAGGAAAATAGTGAGTTGCAGAAAGAGGCAGAACTTGAAGATTGAAAGAAGACAAAAGTGAGAGGAGTTTAAGGGAGCGAGTGTCATTTTTAATCAAGCAGGTATTAAAATCACCCATTAAAATAACATGCTCATACATGGGGCAAAGATCACTGAGTGTGGAGTCGAGAGAATTGAAGTAGTCTATGTGAAGATTAGGACTGTAAAGCACTGCAAGCAAAACTTTGGTGTGATGAACAGTAATTTCAAGAAACAAGTATTCAGCCGACTCAGAATACCGTGAAGGAGATGAACTGACCACCCTGTAGGGTAAATCTGCACGCAGGTACATAGCAACACCTCCTCCACCTTTGCCGGTCCTATCGTTGCGGATCAAGACGAAGCCGGGGAGTGAGTATTGAGTAGAGAGGAGTGATGGCTTCAAAAAGGTTTCCGATATTAAGAGCGCATCTAGATGAGCACTGCTAAAGGATGCCAGAAGGTCAGAATAGTGACCAGGAACACTCTGAGCATTTATGTGAGCTATATGAAGATTCTTAGGGTCATTGGAGAAAACAGAAGAGATTTTATCGTGTAAAGTAAGTGGTATGGACGAGTCACTGTCCGCACTAACATAACTAGTAGAAGAAGAGCACGAGAAGAAGCTGTCGTTGAGATCAGCTAAATCATCCATGAGCATATCTAAATTATAATGTATTTGTAAAAATATAATAAATATTTAAAATAACGTAAATACTAAAAACACTAATAATAATTAAGTAAGGATTTTTCTTTGCGAAAAACCTCCCCCACTCGCTGGTATATTGGCAGGAATTTTACAATATGAAATAACAAAGATACATTACTATATTAACAATTTAGTGAAGTAGAATTAGAAACAAGATTTAAAAAGAAACAAAACTAAAACAACGAAATGTACGTAGAATGGAACGCGACGCAATGGCGGTTGCGTAGGAGCAGTGACATGACATGACACTGACATCTATATGTCAACAATACATCCGTCATATTGTCAAAACAAGTTATAAGCACTTAAAATGTAATTTACATACCGGCAATAGTAAAAATAAAAAGTAAAACAATAAGCGGTGATACAAATAAAAAATACTAATATAACTACCGGCCTAAGATAATTGTGACTATGCAAAGCGGCCAAGTTGAGAAGCACTGAATTAGATGTAGAAAAATGGAGTGACAAAGACAATAACAACGAATGTGCTACTTGCGCAGACGCGTCTTCCTCGTTCTCTTAGCGAGAGTATCCACGGTTGCGGCACTAGGAGATCCAGGATCTTCAGATTGCGTCGAATCCTCGGTGTCGACAGTACAAGACGGAAATCTGCTTATCAGATCGTGAAGTTCGCCTGCCGTTTCGATCTTCCGGCGGGATTTGTCTGGGCAAATAACAACAATCTTGCCTTCCATGGACCAGCAATTTGGCATACCGAAATGCTTACGAGCAGCTGCAAACACACGATGCCGAACTTGTGTCAAGAACTCGGAGATGGTGATCCCGGTACCCTTAAGAGCTTTCTTGCTATCCCATACCAGTTGTCGGTGCTCCATTTTGAAGAATCGCACCAGTATGGGTCGGGCCTTCTGCTTTGAGGATCCAAGTCTATGACAAACATGGATAATATTCTTGTCCTTACATACATCTGTCAATTTAATTTGGTTGGATATGATGTTGTGGACCACATCATGTAACTTTTCAGCATCCTTCTCTGGAACACCATGGAACAGCAAGACTTTTCTTCGCATGGTGGTTTCATGCCTATCGAACCCAGCAGCTAGCAGCTCAATTTGAGTTTTTAACTTGGAGAGTGCTTGAAAAACAAACAACTTAAACTCGGAGAACTCACGTGCAATGGATGCAATGTCTGGTGAAGCAGATTTGGTACCAGCGGTAGCTTGTTGCAATTTCGCTTCATACTCCTGCATTCGGGAGCCAAACAACTGCTCGAGGTCCTCTAAGCTGGCAGCAAGTTTAGTGTCCATATTGAGTGTGTAGTGAAAGTGAAGCAGGTACAAGTGCTACAGACTTGATAACAATATATAGCGGGTGTGGGGGGGTCTAGTATAAAATGAACTGATTTATCTCATCATTAAATATATAAACTATTTAAAAAATATATTTTATCAAGAGTACACAAAAACGTATGTTACTCCTATGTCTACCCACAAGAGAAAAAGTTATAGTTTTTTTTTTTATTTTTTTTTTTTTATGTATGTGATGATAGACAAAATAGTTGTGTTTTATTATTGCTAATGATATGACAAACAAACCCCATTAGGATTTATACGCTAGTTTTTTTTTTATTTTTTTAGAGTAAATAAACTGTAAACATGTCAAACCATATATGGTTTCCTATGCGGTAAATGGTTAATGAAGATTTTTGAAAAATGTGACCTATATTAAAAAGTGGTTCAATTGATCCTGCTCGTTATTCTGATCAAACTATTTTCAGGTTTTGCGCATTTAACGTTACACGTAGATACAGATTAATAACATAAACATACATAAACTCACGCCTTCTTCCCATGCCGGTAGGCAGAAACTACAGAACGCCGCCTGCTACGATCCTTACATACTCCATTAGCTTCGTTAACGTTCATACATCTAGTCATATAGATTAATTATTAGTAAAAACTAAATGAATCAGGAAATAAATCAAGATCACACATTAGCACTTTCAATTAATTAGCAACCGTTAAAATATATTCAAACACTTCGTTAACATTTTAAGAGACAAAATCTAGTCGGAATATAGACAAAGACTATTTTTTTATCGTCTAGATTTTTTGTTAAAGTACCGTATCTTGCGACTTCTGAACTCGCCGTTATTTTGTTTTGTTTTTCATGTCATTAAAATCATTTTTAATGAGGTGGTCATAGCTAAATGGCAACAGCCGCACAGATCGATCGAAGGTTAAGATTTGTTTGCCGCGGTCGTTTCGTGGATGGGTGACCAACCTCTACACATCGAAACCCCCCGTGCCTTGAAAAACACGTTAAGCCGTTGGTTCCGGCTGTCATTCTTTCTCCGATCTTTGACAGTCCTTATGCCCAAAAGTCTAACCATCAGTCTGAACAAAGCGTATCGTGTTACCCAGTTAACTGGGTTTCGGATTGCGAAGGTCAGATAGGCGGTCACTCCATGTGAAATACTGATATTCAGCTGCATACGGTTAGACTGGACGCGACTCGACCCCAACATCGTTGGGAAAAGGATAGGCCGATTGATTTATTGATTGATTGATTATTGATTGATTGATTTTTAAAATCGTTTTGAATACCAAGTAAAAAGACAATTTAAAAAGTTTAATAGAACCTGCAGATGTTAATGGAGTGTTTGTCTTCCCGCGCAATTTGTACAAGACAGATCTAAGGATACAGATTATTAATGGCCTGACTACCTGTTCCTCGTACTTACTATCATCACCTGCCTCCCCTTTCACAACTATGTTAGGGTCAGCTTCCAGTCTAACCGGATGCAGCTGAATACCAGTATTTTACATGCAGCGATTGCCTATCTGACCTCCACAACCCAGTTACTGGGTAGTACGATACCCCTTGGTAAGACTGGTTGTCAGACTTTCGGGCTACTGACGACCCGTAACGACTGTCAAAGATCCACGAATGACAGCCGAGATCAACGGCTTAACGTGCTTTCTGAGTCACGGAGGGGTCTTGGAATGTGAAGATGGTCACCCATCCACAGACCAACTGCGGCAAGCGTAGCTTAACCTGATCGATCGACCCGTGCGGCTGTTATTACTTAGCCACAAGCCCCTCGTACTTACTATAACATTTTTAATTTAGATCTCGAGACAGCGTAGTGCATTCGTCGTCGTCGAGACGCAGCCGCGCTACTCTAGGTCGCCGGTCGTCGCCAAAAGGACAAAAACCAGTTCAGTTAACCCAGGTAAGGACACGCGCGTTTTTCCCGCGGCGAGTTCCGCGCACTGTATTTTCAACGCACTGTTTAACGCCGAGAGTTGAAAATCCAACGGTGTGTTTTTTGACGCGCTGGGATGCGATCTGTTGGATTCTCAATGCTCGGCTCAACACCGAAAGTTGAAAATCCACTGCGCGATTAACCCTTAAATGCATAATGTTGCCATATGGCAACAAAGCACGTCGAACGTAGGCTTATTAATTTCGACATTTGTTTCACTTTACAACTAAATATTTATAGCCCTACCATACTTTTTCTACCATGTTAAATAGACCGTACAAGTAATTTTCATAGGAAAGTAATCAAACAGAACTTGGTTCAAGTCACCATAATTCCGAAAAGATAAAAAAACTCCTTTGTTTGTCTCGGTACGTTCACACGAAGCGAAGCATTTTTTATTGTCTATTTTATACATACTAAATATTATAATAATACTTGCAATGTCGGGTTTTACATTGTGAGTCATAGATAAAAAATATACTATCAGATTTTTGTAAAGGTAACGTTTATAATATTGCTGTAACTAAGATTTTAATGATTGTAACTGTCGAACAAAAAAAAAAGGTTCACATAACTTATTACAATTTTGTACCGTACACACATAAACACAAAATCAGCCTATTGTGCCCACTGCTGGGACACAGGCCTCCT
This sequence comes from Eremobia ochroleuca, assembly GCA_949629135.1. NCBI lineage: Eukaryota > Metazoa > Arthropoda > Insecta > Lepidoptera > Noctuidae > Eremobia > Eremobia ochroleuca. Next base: position 16,679,975 of record OX451402.1, on the reverse strand, counting down.
CTCGGTGACAGATAGGGCCGTAATCCACCACGCGTGCCCAGTGGGGATTAGTAGATGTCATAATATGTGTGCGAATTTTGTTAGGATATGCGATACGATGGATACGATGTTTTCCTGCGCCGTTTTGTACCGAAATAGCGAAAATATTAGGTGAATCAAATATAAACAGGACTTTTTTTATTACTGGTCGCTGTGTGAAGTGACGCGCTTGGTGCTGTTGTATGTGTTAGGGGGGATCATCTAGGGGAGGGGGGTATACTGCTCCGGCTCACTTTAGTTTATTGCGCGCCAGTAGCATCATGTTTCATGTATGAGCAGGAGGTATATAAGTCTGTTGAGCAACGACTTATCATAATTTTTTTAACACGGGAGGGCATAAAACCTTCCGAAATTTTGCATCCATTGACTCTACAGTTCGATAAGAATACGCTTTCAAGAACTCAAGTGTAGGAATGGCACAAAAAAAAATTCAAGTGGAGGACGCCGTTTTCACACTGACCAGATAGTGGACTCATTTGTGTGCAATTGGCTAAAGGCACAACCGACTACATTCTTCGATACTGGCATCAAGAAACATCCCCTGCGCTGGGAATAATGTGTTAATAGAAGGGGAGATTATGTAGAAAAATAAAATATATTCCGTTTTTTATACGTGCGTATTTTTGTACGGTTTATATTTGATCCACACACGTACAGACGCCAGCACATCAAGCTACTACAATCTGTCAGATTTCTTTAATAGATTTTCAACTTTAGCGCTAAAGCATAAGGTTCAAAGTTGATTGGGAAATTCTGACAGTTTCGGGTAGCTTGATGTGCTGGCGTCTGTACATAAAAAATGCAGATACGAAAAAGTGGTCCATAAAATAATGAAGGTATGTAAAGGTGAACAAAGGCAGAGTTAAAACAAATAAACACATACCACACTGGTTTATAATAACAGTGCACATTGTGGGGGCCGTGATAGTGCAAAACGTTGCACGTTGTGAAAGGAAATTATACTAAATTATTGTCTTGCAGAGATCTATTGTGGGGTTTCTTGCCACAATATCGGCAGATGGCTCCGTTTGATATCAAACTTTTTTATTGCTTTACTAGGTATTGTATTGTAATATATAAAATAGTACTTATCTATACATACAGGTTTATTTTAAATTGGCTAGTTGAACTCCACAGACGCGATGGATATCGATATGTAAACGCAATAAAATAAAAATATTTTGATGTCATTTTTTTTGGGACGTCAACGACCGTTGTTATTTAAGTGTTTTTACTTGAAGTATGAATTGAGAAAAACATTTTACATATACAGCGTGTAACGGAAGGGGGGTATCAACCCTGAAGGAGGTGAATGTGCTCATGAAACTCAACAACTTTCCCCAAAGAACATAGTTCGAAATATGAAAAAAAAATTTGGCCCTCCCATAGTAAATCAATCAGCTGGTAGTCAGTTTTGTAAGGGAGGGCCAAATTTTTTTTTCATATTTCGACCTATGTTCTTTGGGGAAAGTTGTTGAGTTTCATGAGCACATTCACCTCCTTCAGGGTTGATACCCCCCTTCCGTTACACCCTGTATACATAAAGTCACGCCTTCTTCCCATGACGGTGGGCAGAAACTACAGAACGCCGCATGCTACGTATACGATCCTTAGATACTCTTTTTGCCTCGTTTACGTTCATACATTTGCACCCTAATTCCGTAACACACCATCAATCTGAATTTCAATAATTTTAAAGGATATTGCTAATCCATTGCTCCATATTTTCGAAAAAATTGTCTGCTCAACAACGTAAATAACACAATGAATGTTGTTGAACTGTCAAAATGTAAGCTATTGCTACTGATAGTGTTACGCAATTACCCCGCTGGTCATACACGCACGCCAATTGCGAGGAGTACGCACCTGACCTTTGAAAATGAAAAACTGTTTTCTTTTGTTTTATCGTGCTTAGATATCTAGACATCGATACCCTAACACATCACGTCTGTGAAGATTACAAAAAAAAAAAAAACTGATTTTCTAAACTGATACTTCATGTGACTACAATAACTGCGGTCGGTGACCCCCATAAAAAACATCATCAAATTAATTTATTTTTTGTTTTATCATGTTTAGAAATCGATATCCATTGCGACTGCGGAGTTATGCTTGCCGATTTTAAATAACCCTGTATTTTCGTACCAAAATAGTACAGACGCCAGCACACCAAGCTAATACTACAGTCTGTCAAATTTCATTAATAAATTTTCAACTTTATCGCTAAAGCATGAGGTTCACAGTTGATTGGGAAAATTTGACAGTTACGGGTAGCTTGATGTGGTGGCATCTGTACATATACTGACGCACGAGTCGATCGATAGTTAAGCCACGCTTGGCGTGGTCGGTTTGTGGATAGGTGACCATTGATTACATATTGAGACCCCTCCGTGCCTCGGAAAGCCCGCTAAACCGTTGGTTCCGGCTGTCATTCGTAGGTCTTTGGCAGTCAGAAGAACAAAAGCCTGACAATAAGTCTTACCAAGGGGTATCGTGTTATCTTAACTGGGTCGCAGAGGTCAGATAGGCAGTCGCTGCATGTAAAATACAGGTATTCAGCTGCACTCGGTTAGACTGGAAGCCGACCTCAAAAGTTGAGAAAAGGCTAGACAGCATTATATATTTAAATCTAGATTAGGATGAAGTCAGTTCCTGTAGATTTTGCAAGTGTTGCAATTTACATGTTAATCGATGGGATCAAGTAGCGATTTCAACCAATAGGAATGCATATTGTCCGTGAAAGTCGTCGGTAATAATCCGCATAACAGCCGCACAGGTCGATCGACCAGGTTAAGCTACGCTTGCCGCTGTTGGTCCGTGGATGGGTGACCATCTTCACATACCAAGACCCCTACGTGCCTCGGAAAGCAGGTTAAGCCGTTGGTCCCGGCTGTCATTCGTGGATCTTTGACAGTCGTTACGGGTAGTCAGTAGCCCGAAAGTCTGACAACCAGTCTTACCAAGGAACTTCCTTACGTATAACCCAGTAACCGGGTTGTGGAGGTCAGATAGGCAGTCGCTCCATGTAAAATACTGGTATTCAGCTGCATCCGGTGGTTAAACTGGAAATCAACCCCAACATAGTTGGGAAAAGGCTAGGCAGGTAATGATGATTATGTCAGATTACGTGGTCAGTGGGTACTATGTAGTAATGCATACAGGAACCATGACATTTACAGATAATTTATTGTACTTTTAACTTTTTATTTTTTCAACAGAATGTTTAATATACTCTGAGTAACTTTTTTATCCACCAATCACAGCTCATGACTCATGAGAGTACAATAATATCATTATACAATTTTAATTTTTTTCTTCTTTAATAATTTTTCAGATTCGTAGTTAATTAGAGCGCAGAAATTAAAAAAAAAAAACCAGCAATGTCGTTCTTTTTTTTTCTTTCAACATCAAAAAGTAATAATTTTACTGTGACGGCTTTATTAAGGATTTTGTTTATAAGAACCTGACTTTTAATGAGAAAAATACATCAAATGTGAATCGTCTAATTAAGTAGGTACAACCGGTTTTATTAATTAAATGTATAAAAATTTGTATTGATAAGCAAAACGAGATTAATCAAATGGCACACAATTAAAAACAAGAAATATTTGCTTATTAAACTTGATAAATAAAATTTCCTAAAGCGTAATTATACTTTCGAACAAGAACAAAAAAAAAAAAACAAAACAATTTATTCCCAGTGACATTTCAAAATTAAAAAGTTAAACACGAATAAAACAATATTGCATTCTTTATTTTTTCTCCAATATTTCTTGAAATGACAAGGTTTTAATTTCGCAAGTTGATATTCCGCATTTTTTTAATAAAGTATTCGAGCTTTTACAACTTAAATGTCAACTTAAAAAGCTTGTAAAAAGAAATCGGATGACTAAGGGCAGGAGAATTCGTTATTTAAAATTTTCGGAACGTGTTTCTGCTTTAAATAATTTGTATGTTAGCATATTATATTTCGGAATTTCAAGCTACGCCCTATTCTAAAATAAAAACAAGAATTTGTTCGAGAGCTCGTATTGGACATTCAAAAATGGCGGCCAATAAAAAAGAAGTATGATAAAAAAGTAGCATTTTGCTTTAAATACGCAGGTGCATACTCAATCACATTGTTAATGTTTTCATTATGTGGCCGCTGAATGAATAACAAACATTGTAATATAAATAGTTTAACTTTATAAATCGTATTGTTATTCGACGGAAATAATTATTAACGATCCAATCTAAAACATGGTTGTGTAAGGGCCGGTACATACTGCAAGGGCACATTCCATTAGAAACTAACATTCAATAACTTTAATGAATCAAAACTTTAGCAACAAATATTTAGGGAAAATCAATACCGACTAGGGCTTCCAATACCGGTATCCCGGTATTAGCTAATACCGGCATCCCGGATTATTTTCTCGTTTTTCAATACCGGTATTAAAATATCCAATACCGGGTTTCGGGTATTGGTGATTTTATTTTATGTTTAGTAGAAACTAAAGTGACACAATTTCGTCCTTTTGCACATTATGTTTCCAACCATTTTTTTAACTGGGTAAGGTATAAAAACTGCGTATTTTAAATACCTCGTGGTTTATTTAGTTAGACAGTTAGTTACATTTAATTACTACTTGCGCAGGTAAAGAATGAGATTAAAAACAGTGGTCTTTATATTTGCGTCTCGGTTAAGGCAAGATTCATAGAAGTACTATCCTGAGATTCCTTAGATGAGAAGGAAAGTATACAAAATTTGAGCGCAGTCATAGCTCTGTACGTTCAATATAACTCGAGATACAGTTTTGTATGCTTTAAAAATGTATTGGGTGATTTTTCAGTAGGATGCACCTTTTAGAGGTTATAAGTCAAAAACTGAAAGAAGTTGAGTGAAAAAGCGTTGAAAGCGAGCACCACGCCGTTAGCACAGGTCGTTCCAAGCTGCAAACTTGGTTTTATATTATTGGTATCTATCCTAACAACATCCCGACCTAACGCGATTTTTGGTCTACAGTGACTGGCCCATATACCTGGTATAGATATATTAAAAAAGTGATTTTATACATATTTAAAACAAACGGTATATTATTGTATTGTACTGAATCTTATCACTTATTTAATAATAAAAAATACTATTTAGGGAAAAAAAATGAGTCTAATACCGGGATCCCGGTATTGGAAAAGTTCTATGCGGTATTAATGCCGATATTGAAAAAATCAGGTATTCGAAACCCCTTATATCGAACTCCTTTTTTAGAAAAAAAAAAATCTAAGTACCTTAATAAAACTTAAGACAGGTTAGATCACTTTTAATGGACGGAAATATAATAAAACTAGCGACCCGCCCCGGCTTCGCACGGGTGCAATGCTGATCACTACATAGTATAAAACAAAGTCGCTTCCCGCTGTCTGTCTGTCTCTATGTATGCTTAGATCTTTAAAACTACGCTACAGATTTTGATGCGTTTTTTTTATAGATAAGAGTGATTCAAGAGGAAGGTTTATATGTATAAACCTAATGTAATGTATGTATAATTAATAACTTTTAAAAACACTCATGAATATTTATGACCATAAACTGCAAAAACGATTTTATAATTTATAATAATATATTTTATTATTGTTATAATTTAGGGTTCCATTCATAAGCGCATGTTTTACCTATGTTATTTAGGTTCAATTGTCTAAGAAGATATAATCGAATTCATAAACATGTGATATCTACTAGCCCCCACTGGGCACGCGTGGTGGATTACGGCCCACTCCCTCTCACCGAGAGGAGGCCGGTGTCCCAGCAGTGGTAACATTATAGGCTAATTGTGCTGTATGCATGATCTCGACACAAGCTATTGAAAATTATATTTGTTCGAAGTGTTGAATCTAGTGGGGAAGGGTCTTTAAAACACGATTCCATTTGACTTTCCGTTCTAAGCAGGGCAATTACTACTGTCTGTAAATGTTTGCTTTATGAAAACTTTCACCTTTCGTCAGGTTTTCATTTTACAATGGCTGAGTTAAGTCTAAGGATACGGATGCAATACGCGTTCATTAGCCTCTCAAACTATTTCCGACTCAACAGCCTTCATTGAACATGGAAATCATAGGCCGTAACACGCGGTAACTAATTAGTTCATTTTTAAATCATAATCCGTGCCGTGCAGTACTTCTGACCAAATTATAAAAAACTTAATTTCAAGAAACGAATTTTAAGTTTAGTAAAATTTTGAGAAAAAAAAACTTTTTTTACAAAACCTGCATCTCGTTATAAAGCGCAAAAAAAGAATGAACCCATACACTGAGATTCTGAGAATCTTGTTTTAGCTTCTTATTTTTTAAGTGAAGTGAAATATAAATCACGACTTTTTATTACGACGCCGGGCTGACTTCAGACATTTGGTCGTGACTTTCAAAATTAATTTAAAATACATATATAAATAAATATATATATATAATACCTACCTCATTACAGTTAAAAACAAAATTAGTGTTTTTTTTAATAATAAAAATAATTGAAAATTACTCTGTGGTTTGTGGTATCGCGCTGCGCTATGTTAATTTCGATTTTAATAAAATGGAAAAAAATGTGGTTGGTATATTTCTTTTTTATTAAACCAACCTAATTTGACTTTAATGGTTAAGACGAAGGTCGGACATAGCATTTTATGATTAGGTAGGTACTCTAACATTCATAATATAAATATGAAAAACAAATTTTAAAATAAATTTGGAAAATCCAAAATTGCACGACTCATAATGCTCATTTGATTGTATAAAAAACCAGAGATATAGCTATTATATTAATAGTTATTTTTTCATTAATTATAATTAAACAACTACTTATAAAAACTACTTTCAATAAAAGAGCCATTTTCAATAGGGTTCCTCCTATGGGTGAAAGAAATCTATAAAAAAAAAAACTCAATGAATTGATTTTTTCGCAAGCTACAATGTTTTCAGGTTTCACAGTTGACTGAGACATAATTATTAAGACGAAAGGTATTTTGACAAAATTTTGTAATTTGTGGGAGGTCTGTAGTCTAAACTAAGCCTGGAAGTTGGGAACTCTTGGAATAGCCTTCGCAATACACGTGACGAATAGGAGAGACTCCAGGATCTTGAGAAACCAGCGCACTCACGTGTTAAAAGGGTAAGGTTTTTATTGCAATGTATTTAAGCGACGTTATCCTCTGGAAACCATATCCCATTTTCGTGCTGATTTCAAGTATAAAGACACCTTCGTACTGCTCATCACCCTCTACTAATTTTTGAGAAGCTGATCAAGCCTATCAAGTCATTTACAATTATGATTGGTTGAACAAAAATACTATCATCCAATCACACCATTTGACATGATTAACACTCCAGTAGGCGCGCCTCAACATGGGACGTTAGTGCTCGCGTGCTCTACTTATGTAGATCACTTTTACTTTAAAGATTTCTGAAGGAAAATTTCATGAATAGTTAAAAATATTATTTCATAATAAAGTTTATTATGAAACTAAATGAGCCACAAGGAATAATGTAATGTAATGTAGAAGAATACTATGAGTGTGTCCGACCGTGAGTGACCTTCAATTTGCGCTTAAATTCTAGGAGTGCGTTCTACAGTGGTAGAACGCGCGCCTACTGGAGTGTTAAATAGCCCTTCAAAAACCAGGGTCACCATAGGAAAAAAAATCATAAAAAATCGACACTCCATTAAACAAATTATGAAGTAAATGAAGGGCTTCACATAAACTGATGAGGTACCTAGATTGCTCTTGTAGTTTTATTGTTTCTAATCAGGTTTTAACGACCCCCCTAAGTTTCGGGCTATTTTTGTGACGCAGATTTACAGCACACAACATGTAAAATTAAAAATAAAGGGAAATATTTAACTGATCCTCTAAAAACTTTTTGCGCTTCTAATGATGCCCACTTTTTTTTTAAATATTGTTTTAAACGTTGCCCCACACTAGGAATTTCTCCTGTATTGTGTGTTGTGTGTGTAATTGAGCCTCTTTTTAATTTTCTGGTCTTTTCTCACGGTTGGTCGCAGTAACTAAGCTATATGTACCCCGGTCAAACGGGTAAGGTTAGGTTGGAACTGTGTCCAACCAGACACGAACGGAATTGGTCGCAGTAACTAAGCTGACCTGACCGTTGGGGTAGACGTGTTCTTGAGTGGATACCGCGAATCGGTAAACGTAAGGTGGAAGAGGTCCTCAGGCTAGGTGGAGCGACGACCTTCGCAGAATGGAATGGTAGCAGCTGGATGAGAGTTGCCGAAAATCGAGTTGAATGGCGTGCAATAAGAGAGACCTATGTCCAGCAATGGACTGCTATAGGCTGATAATGATGATGATGAACTAAGCTAGGGCATCCCGATCAAATGGGTTGCGTTAGGATAAAACTGTGACCAACCACGCGCGAGCTGAGCGAGCGAAGCGAGCGGAGCCGCAGCAGCAGCCGGCGAAGGCTACATTCAAGTTGGTCGCAAAAAAAAATATGTAAAAATGAATTTACTAAAGTTGTATCAAACCGCCGAAAATAAATACTTCTTAAAGTCATTTGCAATAATACTAATTCGCTTTAAACTTTAAATAGGATTTAATGCAAGTCAATGCAGCATTGAATATTGATATATGCTAATCATTCCATTAACTTCTTAAACGCACAAATATTTAAGAGCAATTAAGAAAGGAATAATAAAGTTCCCTTCAAAACAGTCCTGTATGATTAAATTCACCGCAGACTTCTATTTTTAACCGACTTCAAAAAAAGGAGGAGGTTCTCAATTTGGTTGATTTTTTTTTGTTTGTTACCTCAAAACATCGTTATTTATAAGCCGATTTGCAAAATTATTTTTTTTATATACAACATGTAACGTTAAATGCGCAAAACCTGAAAATAGTTGGATCAGAATAACGAGCACAATTAATTGAACCACTTTTTAATATAGGTCACATTTTTCAAAAAATCTTCATTAACCCGTGAGAAGGCGCGCCTAATTTTCTTACACGAGTAGGCGCGTGCGAGCAAATTGCTCACACTATCATAAATGTTTATATTTTTAGTGTTTCTATATTTATTGGCTTATAATGTATTTAAATAAACAACACAAGGTTTAGTAAGTAAGAAAACAAGTATTTTAATCAAAACTATTAAACATAATAGTAACTTCTAACGCAAATAACAAAACAACCTAGTATTAATTAATTTTTTTGGCACGTTTCATAAAAATCACAATAAACACTGTTCCATAACAAAAACTAAAAAGTGTTATTCATCCATTAAATCTACACTAATGTGCCTCTCGAAACACACTGAACACATGTATTTTACATGTTCGGTACAAAGTAATTGCTGGGCGCGTGATGAGCAAATTGCCGCACGTTGGTACACGGCCTCCACAAACGCCTTGCTGCGCGGTCGCAACGCCACTGAGCGGATCGAGAATTGCGTCAGGGGAGAGGGGGTGAATATTTAGGAAGGTACTTAAGTGCTTGAATTGGTGTGGCATGGGAAAGACAAAAAATTTTTGAATTAGATTTTTGTGTGAGCAAATTGCTCATAGCGCGCCTTCTCACGGGTTAAAAACGTTGCCGTGTCTATTTATTAATAGGTCAAGCAAGCCAATGTGAGCGCGGCGCAGCGGCCCGGTGACGACTCCTCCCTCGGTAAAGCGTCGCCGCAGACGCAAGAAACGATCAGAATGGCCAGTAAAACTAAAACACCACATAAAACCTTTACAATTTTTTGAATGACTTATTTTCTCTCTGAAATAGGTCAATTAAATTAAAAATCAGTTGGGGTGTCAGGTTTTGCGCATTTAACGTTACACGTTGTATAAGGTATGCCTCAGGGGTGGTCCCATATAAATTTTATTATCTTTGCTTTGGTAGTTTTTAAGTTAGCTTCAATAATACGATTTTTTTGCACTTCGTTTATATTGATGATGTTTTAATAACTTCCTGTCACTGCTGCTTACAACGAATTTCTGTGGGGTAGGAACAACTAAAAAATTCAAAAATAAAAACTTTTTCAAAAAAAAAAAAATATACGACTTCAAAAAAAAAAACACTACAATGTGAAAATAACTTTAATTTCGGAAGTCGGTGTCAAAAAACGAGAATGCGAAACCAACGACACCGACTTCCCAAATTAAACTTCATCAGAGCCTATTGAATGAGACAGATCTGTTACTCATGTCAACATAAACCGGTCGCAACCCTTTAAATAAATTTCGAGAGTTCAAGCCATCATCGCTTTTTTTTTGTAAGCCCCAATTTCTAACAACAAGTGAGTCCATGCTGGAGGAACTCAAACAACGGAATTCCAAACGCCTATCCACAATATGCCAGAAGCTTGTCCTCAGTTTTTTCGGACATATTTTACGTTTATCCAAGCATTGTCTGGAAAGGCTTATGATACTGGGCCGGGCCAGCAAGATGGTCAGACGAGATCAAGAAGGCTGTTGGAGGCGGTATCTACCGAGCGGCCCACACTGCAGAAGACCGTATAACTTGGAGACGCGTCGTATGTGATCGTGATCCTCAGCATTGAGGGAACGACGGAGGACAATTTCTAACTACATATTTATGAAAAGTTTTTGTAATTTCTCCAACACTGCCTAAAACATTTAAGAAAGTAAGGCCTTAAAAAAAAACTTACCAGGTGATGTGACCTTATGGCGCTCATCAGTCTTATTATCATCTTGGAAGCGTACAGTCATAGGCTTCTTCTTGGCCCTGAGCCTGTCATCATCCGGAGACAGGATAGAAGTCCGCTTCTTTGGACGCTCCTCTTCCACAACGTTCAGCTTTACATCCGTTGTTGTTGATGATGCAGCCACTGTTGGAACATTGAAGGTTTAATATAACCTGTAGGTCTGTGTAGGATTCGAAAAATAAGTAAATGATAAGTGATTTATTTTCTGTAAGTAAGTTTGTACAAACACTTTTACATGTCAATCAAAGTGATTCTAATTGTGATAAAGACTGGTCCTAAGTAGCCCAAATAATTTCGCAACTACCCCGCAGATTGTATGTTTCTAAATACTGGATGATTTTTTTTAGAGACTCCAGATTTTTACAGGATGATGAATATGAACAAGTTTCATTATGGGACCAACTCTGAAATCACGAAAATAAAATCAGCTGTTTAATACAAAAGTTCAATACCTACTTGAGCAAAATGTATGAAAAACCTGATTTTTTTTTTCGTGATCTCAGATTTGATTCCATAGTGAAAGTTGTTCATATTCATGGGTGGAACATCCTGTAAAGATTTGGAGACGGTAAAAAAAAATCATGCTGTATGATTCGCGGCCGTAACAAATATTAATTTATAGAATTATGATCATAAAAATCATCAATACAACTTCTCGAGTTAGAATTGGCCTCAAATGTCGTAATTATTTTTATCAACATACAACGTGACCGGCAAATTGCAAAAAACGTAATAAAATTTGAACCTTACCCTAACGCTTTCGCCTTAAGTGCCGACGGTCAATACAAGGTATAACTTAAATAACGCACAACCTCTTAAGGGTTCATTGTACTCATCATTATGAACAACTTTTACTATGGGACCAAACCGAAAATCGCGAAAAAAAAAATCTGCTGTTCCCTACATTTTGACGAGTTATGCAAACATAAATGTAGGGAACAGCTGATTTTTTTTTCGCGATTTCCGGTTTGGTCCCATAATAAAAGTTGTTCATAATGATGAGTACAATGACCCCTTAAGAGGTTGTGCGTTATTTAAGTTACACCTTGTATAATATATGAAATCTCCAACTCACCCTGATCGTGCTCCGTCTGTATACTAGCAACGACCCTCTCTCCAACTATCCCGCGAGACGCGTGCATAGCCTCCTCCATCTCCCTCGCAGCAGCCGCCAAGATATTGTTAACAGCGGTATGCGTGGTCGGCGCGTCCTCTCGACGACGTCGCCGAATCTCTTCCGCTCGCATCATGGATTGCTGGTACATGTGTATCTAGGAATTATTTGTGATGTAAGGTAATGGTCTGGATGATGGTTATTGAAGCTTTGGTAGGATTATGTAAGCGTTAGATAGGGGTGGCTCTGGAAGGTTCTTTTGAGGAGATGATCCGGTTTTTGCCCGTGTTGCTGTTTGATGTGGGTTTTAAAATTCATAAGATATTATCAGCCGGGCGATTCTGTAAAAATCTCACCGTGAAATCATAAGTGAAGTGAGCACTTAATAGTGTTAATCCCTAGCGAATGACAGCTCACTCCACGCTCACTTCACCCAAGCTTTCACGGTGAGATGGTTACAGAATCGCACGGCTGTTATTGGTTTTTTAACTCTTTCATTTTGGCAGTAAACATTAAATTTGACAATACAATCATGGTTATAACTCAAATTGACATTCAAATGTATGTTTTTTTATTCGTCTTAGTAACATTGGTACCTATTTATTGGAAATATGTAAAATTATCTACTAATTAAACTCATAAATTATACCAAAACTAGTTGTGATTCTAATCAAACTATATTTCACTAATTATCTCATCAATCTGATTGGACACCCCAATAATTAATTTAAAAAAGATGACCAAAATCATTCGAGTCACATTGATTATAAATAACGTCTCGAAGTCAAAGTCAAATAATTTATTTCATAAAAGGCACTTTTGAATGTAAAAAAACTACAATAAAATAGAATTGATTTTAGTCGCCCCTTCCAAAAGGTGGCTTCGTATGGCAAGAAACTCCACCGTTACTCTTTTAAAATGTTTTATTATCACGATTATTATAAAACTAGATGTGTCCGCGAGTTTGTTCGCATGCATACTAGGAAAGTAATATATTGGATTTCATGGGTTTTAATTATTTGCACTGAACCCTAATTGTTATTCTATAATAAAAGTAGCCGAAGTTACTCCTTATAACATCAGCTATCGGCCAGTATAACTCCCGCCAAAATCGATCTAGCCGTTTCGGAGATCAGCCGGAAAAACAAACAGAGGCGGAAAAAATTTTTTTTTTTTTTAATAAGTATTGTAAATACTTTCATGTATTTAGTAAAAAGCTGTTATTTTGACATTATAAACAGAAACTGATGTCCATTTGGAACACATTATAATTTTAAGAAAAACTAATGAACGCAGCGATGAGTGAATGAGAGAGTATGTGTGGGAAGGAGAAAGGGGAAGCAAGAAAAGATGGCGAGCGAGCTATGAAGAGGTTAACGTTTGCTTATTGAAGAAGGTTAAAAAAAAATAATTAAAGAAGTTTCCAAGAAGAAGTTTATTTCGGTGATCCACACACACACACACCCTACATTTATATAGATGAAGTAGTATATATTTATAAAGATTATAAGATAGATCTAAATTCAAGAATTAATCAATTCTGTAACGTAAATAAGAAACTGAAACAGGAAATGCTTTCATTACTTTTTCTAATGAATCATACATAACAGATACATAATAACCTATGTGACTTGTACATTGTTCTAGGAAAAATGGAAATACACACAATGTATTAGCCGCCTTATCATACCCGCATGCTACAAAAACTAGACGGGAGGAAAGGTTACTGCCCTTGGTTCACCGCCAGACAGAAGGTAGGAAGAAAAACGTCGACCGTACTGAGGTGGTAACAAAATGTCGATCGTCTTGTCTACCAGAGGGGCAATTCTCGTAATTTTAAGAAAGTTCAGTCTGATCTCAATCTGTCAAAAATATCTCTAATTTCTCTGACATTGATTGTCGCCGAGTAGATTGCTACTAGATTTTGAACGTTTTAAATTACGGGAATCGGCTTTTAGTAAGTAATCGGCCGAATTATTAAAGGCAACATAAGTTCAAATTCAAATTCATTTATTTCGTGAACACAGGGTACATACAGAAGGTGTTATAATATACAGCGTGTAACGGAAGGGGGGTATCAACCCTGAAGGAGGTGAATGTGCTCATGAAACTCAACAACTTTCCCCAAAGAACATAGGTCGAAATATGAAAAAAAAATTTGGCCCTCCCTTACAAAACTGACTACCAGCTGATTGATTTACTATGGGAGGGCCAAATTTTTTTACCGTTACACGCTGTATAATATCCGAGCTGTGCCCCGCCAAAAGGCATACAAAATATGAAAGGTTCCTTAATTCAACAATAATAAAAAATTAACAGAATTATTTGTATGTCATAAAAAAGAACAGATTAGATTTAGTTAATAGCTATTACAATTAAAATTTGTCATTTAAATATTCGTCAACAGAATAATACACCTTGTTATTTAAGAAGTTGATCAGATTTCTTTTAAATTCGTTAATGTTAATACTTGAGATAACTTGTCCTGGTAATTTATTATACAGGGTGAAATTGAAAACATGCGACAAATCGAAATGGGAGATTGTACTCATCATTATGAACAACTTTTACCATGGGACCAAACCTGAAATTGCGAAAAAAAAAAATCAGCTGTTCCCTACATTTTGACGAGTTATGCACACATAAATGTAGGGAACAGCTGATTTTTTTTTCGCTATTTCAGGTTTTATCTCATAGTAAAAGTTGTTCACAATGATGAGTACAACCTCTCATTTCGATTTGTCGCATGTTTTCAATTTCAACCTGTATAGTTTTTGGGCCAAGTTAAGTCGCCGTTAAGTCTCGTGTAGTTATTGCCACAGAACGACAATAAATTAGGAAGTGTAAAATTAAGATTCGTTGTATACCCGTTTTCACTAACACTAGGAGACACCTAACATAACGCCTGAGTATTCGCATTGCTCTGTTGGATTTACAACGCTCACCTCAGCGCCGAGAGTTGACAATCCAACAGTTCGCATTTATTTAGGTATCAACTAGTGTTAGTGAAAACTGGCATTAACATTCGAGTTATCTAGCCTAGTCCGGGTAGAAAGAGCAGTTTACCTATACCAATGTACGCACAAGTCTAGTGAAATAAGGGTACGGTACAGACCACATGTGGTTAAAGCCTCGAATACACTAGGGGACAAATGGAGCGACATGTTGCGGAACATGGCGCTCGGCAACTACGTGAATGTCCCGAGAGAATGTCGCGCCGTGCGCTCGCTCTGGGAGCGGGAGCAAGAAACATGTCCCGCGTCACGTAAAATGTTGTGGGTCATGTTGCGGGACACTATGCAACGTTGCAGCGTCACGTATATTTTGTGTTGCGCGTCATGTTACGGGACAAAATGTTCCCTAGTGTATCCGGGGCTTAAAGCTGTATGCACACAGTTCTGGGTCAAGGCCTTCCGGGCTCGAACTACCCAGATCGCGGAAGTCCCTAACCCGGAAGTATGTGGACAGACCCCTTAGTTTTCGTAGGTTTCAAGCATCACTATCGATTAGGCATCATAAACGTGTTTGAATATGCAAATGAATGACTAGCGGCGCCCCGCTGTTTCACCCGAAGTCTCAATCCCGTAGGCATATCGGGATAAAAGTATCATATGTCTTAATCCAGGTTTTTTCAATTTAATAAAATCAAATCTTTACTCTTTATAATATTAATTTAGATTAATGTTTGTATTCAAAATAAAATATATTATTAACTTTTACAATAATAGCAAAATATGATAATGAGTATTTTTCAATATACGTAATAATTCTACGAAAATACCACCGCCTTCTAGATAAAAAGATATTATGGCGTTTAAATTTGACTTTATCGCGAAATTATTATAAATTTATACTTCCATAACATAACCCAAAGCTATCTGAAAACAATATATTTATCTTGAATTTGAATATTGTTTAATATTATTAAATGGTGATAATATAATGATTAATGTAAATGCCTACAATCACATTTTTTGCACACATTTTAATGACGTTAATATTTTGGACACGTGAAAATAGTTGCAGGTACGGTCAGCGAAGGAGATAAGTAAGGAAGGTATGTGTAATGTATTTATTTATTTAATACTTCAAGCACATAAATGTACAGAGGCGGACTTAATGCCATAGGCATTTTCTACCACTCAACCTATGTATACCTACCTATGTTTATTTGTTTTATTTATTTATTTATGGCTTGAATCGCCAACAGAGGCTACATGCACGTTAACATAAACGGGGACAAATACAAGTGTGCGGTTCTGATTATAGGAGACCACCTCATTCACTTACTATCTAGGTAGGTACAGACGCCAGCGCATCAAGCTACCCGAAACTGTCAAATATTCCCAATCAAGTTTAAACCTTATGCTTTAGCGGTAAAGTTGAAAATCTAGTAAAGAAATTTGACAGATTGTAGTAGCTTGATGTGCTGGCGTCTGTACAACAAGTTTGGCAAGGACGTAAATATTAAAATAAATCAAAATAAAATACAGGAAAATGATAAAACATAAAACCGGACCGGTTACCTATTGTGAGGCACTGGAATACCGTTCACGGATCTGGAGGTGCCCTTTATAATATTAAATAGCGCAATTTTAAATAATAATAATGAATAAATAATTAATCATATTTCTAACGTGTTTAATTTTATAAAAGAGCTGTTTGTTTTCTATTGATTTATTTAAATTAAATTGTATTCAAACATCTATCAGTTTCTGACTAAACTTCAACTACCTATATCCGACTCTGGTCGCTTATCTCTTTTGGTGACTGTACCTACTATTTTCTACGTGACCATCAGATTTTCTGAAACTAGGCAATTTATTTTGGCCTTTGAAATACATTATGATGCTGGCCATTTCATTTACAATTAAAAAAAAAAGTAAAATATGGCCTGGTTTTTCCAAAATCCGTAAAAAAAACATCCATATTTTGCGTTGTATACATTTTAAATGAACAGTGTGAAATGGCATAAAGTACTGTAACTGTTAATGAATGTACCACACAGTTATGTACAGTCACCGACAATGACGGCGCGGCCAAATAATAAATGACTAAGATTTCTAGTTATTACAATTGCATGTTAATTTAATCATTTAAATTGTGTTTCGTACACGTGTAAGAACGGATTCTTAATTGGTATATTACACTAGAAAATATTAAATGGCCATGTACGTCTTTTTCTTTCTTTTAGTTTTTTTGAGAACGACACGTTTTTTTGAATCGACCGGCAGATTGGTGGTTTGTTGTGTACTGGTAGAAAGTCTATTGAGAGATGAACCTATTGATGCACCACTATATCCTGCTTTATAGTTTTTTAAATGAGCAGTGGTGGCCCAATGGTTGACTTGCGTGTCGTAGGTCGTGGGTTCGAACCCAAGCAGGCACTTTATTTGTGTAAATAATCTCATCACCACTGCTCTCAAAACGGTAAAGAAACCGGCTTGTCCTAGAGCCAAACATATTCAATTTCCGTGTAGTAGTGTCACCCAAAAAGCACACACAATTAATTATTATTATTATTATTTTCTTTAATATTTTCTAATAAATAATATTATAAAATATGAAAAATAGGGGTCCGTCAGTATCGAGAGCAGGGTCCATGCCACCAGTGGTTAGGGTAGTAAGGCTCATCAAGTTGTTCTAACTGATCAGAACTGATCAGATCTGTTTCTGATCAGTTGTGCTGCTGGGGAGTAAGTTGTACCACTTCTTCTTCCCAGCCGAAGCACTAGGAAGTGGTGAAGGGCAACATTTTGGGGGACTGTGTTCGACTTTGAATTTTGATTTTGTCTCCAGAGACAAGAACCTATTATTTATACAAAAAGGAAATATCACACTAATATTATAAAGGCGAAAGTTTGTGAGTGTGTGTCAACTTCTTCACGCTCAAACGGCTGGAACAATTTTGATGAAATTTGGCACACAGATAGTACACATAGAATTTACTTACTTAATTACTTTCATCCCGATATTCCTATGGGATCGAGACTTATGCGCGTGAAACCGCGTTATGTATGTCTGTTTGTACCGGCTAATCTCCGAGACGGCTGGACCGATTTTGTCGGAACTTTCACTGGCAAATAGCTGATGTCATAAGGAGTAAGTTTAAAATTTATTTTAGAAAAGAATTGGGCTGTGGACTAAAAATACTAAACCCATGAAATTTCCGACATTCACGCAGGAGAAGCCGCATGCAGAAGTTAGTCCGCAATAAATTATAAATACCCGGATTTTACATCTTTTTTTTTTTTGTTTTTTGTGTAACTACGTCAAACAGATCTATATAAAAAGTATTACGCAAATAAAGCACACCAACATACCTTTGCATGAACAATATTTATTCTTTTTGATTCGAAATTTAAATAACTATTGACAGTAATAGAATTCAAGGCTACTTTTTTAAGAAAAATAATAATCTTCAAACCAAAATGGACAAAGGAAATACCCGAATAGCCAGCACTTAGGCAAATAAAAAAAAAGTTGAATTACCATGACTCAACGAGTTAACTCTAAATTACGTCATAATATTTATTTAATGATAATTTATCTGATTAACATGTACATACTCGTAACAAGTACAAGCCAACTCGGTGTATTTTTTTTTAATTGGCCTTTTTATCCCAGTGCTGGGCAATGACTAATACTTAATAGAATTTTAAATATTACTGACGGTATGTAAAATTAAATAAGAATATTAGCTTCATAATTCTTCCATTCTAGTAGCTTCCATAATTTTACCTAAAAATATTAATCATGGTGAGTTCAATTAAGGCAATTACTTTTAATTGATCTTAAGTGGTTTGCGGAACCTCCTTAAAATTAAAAATGTATCATCATGGGTTTATTTAAAATCTACTTTTGTTCAGCATTATTTTATACGTCACTATGTTTTGCCGAAGAGTTTGTTGCGCCGCTGCTTCCTCCCAGCTAAAGCACCAGTAAGTGGTAAGAGCAGGCGTTTTGAGGGTCTGTCTTATGTATTTTTGTCATTCCAAAAGTGCTGGTTTTCAACTTAATCTGACTAAATTACTTTTATTTTTACATGACAAGGTAATAAATCCTTGACAAGGAATAGCACATAGGGTAAAACGGTTCCATTTTCAAGTTTTCAGTATATCTTAAAAAGACATTTTTTTCTATAAAAAATATTTATTATGATCATTAAAATGATTCTATTCTATATTAATTAATATCAACTTGTTAACTTAAAACCGTTATTCAGCATCAGAACCGTAAAACTATGGAAAATATTTTTTACTTGACCAATTAGCACCTAAAAGAATAACCAACATCATGAGAAAATGTCTCATTTAAAATCTTGAATCACTTTTATTTTGAATGGTTTAAAAAAAAAAATCTTATACATATTCTGATATATTATCATGTAGGCACATTTTATGTCAAAGAGTTTACTATGCAAAACAAAATCTTGTCTATGGCTATCATTTTGATAAAGGTTACTGGGTAAAGATATGCAATTTAGTAATGTTTCTTACCATGTGAAGAGTACAAATAGACAATGCCTAGCAGCTAGACTTAGGTCCATAATAATGTTATACTGTTATAGCTTTTTATCTGCAAATTCCTAGCTAGACCACCTATTATAATAATAATAATAATAATAATCTTTATTGTTCAAGAAAAATACATATTTTATCGGATAAATCACTGGTCTCCACACTAGGATTCCCTGTGTCGTGGAGGCCAGTCTCTTTCATCAGTGTTCTAATTGTTAATTTGATAAGAAGCCATAAAATTCACAGTATAAAGTTTTCTTTTAACTTTAATTACCTTCATTTGAATAGGAACAACATAAATGAAGATTTAATTATAAAGTGTAATGATTTCATTTTTTTTTTACCATTTTTTTTTGGCTTCTGCCAGGGACGAAGAGCCTTATTGTGGTACCAGAATCAATGTTCATTGCCCAATGTAAAGAATAAAGATCTTATGAACAAAACCAACCACCAAACAGAATCCTTAACCTTCAGAAAAAATGTTAGCCCAGCTTTAATGAATAATAATGTTATAACAGGCAAAGAAAACTCACCTGTTTCAGCCTCTCCACATCAGTCCTAGCCTGTGAGTATGTGGGCTGTGCAGACACGGAAGTGGCAGGATATGATGGATACTCCAAGTTCACATTCAACATCTGTGCAGCATTATCTCTAGCCTCATACGCAAGCCCCCGGATCTCTAGCTCTGATGCGGTGTGCATCAGAGACTGCAGGTCCAGCTCTTGGACATCCACCGAGCCCTTGTACATAAACTCGACAAGGAGGTTGATCTCCGAGAAGGGGATCCCCTTCAGAATCACTATTGGATGTTGACATGGGTTGTCCCTAGCAAAAAAAACAAACATTTTTATCATACCTAATGCCCTTTCATTTAAATTTAAAACACTATCTCATTATTTATTAACCAGACATATTTTTCTTCTGTTATCACAAGATAATAAAAGTAATTATTGTATATATTCGACTCCTATGACATTTATGTAACATTTCATATGTACATACTTCAATTAAATAGAATTATATTTTTAATTGCTCATTAAAACCCAGGCTGAATGCAAAATATACTTTGCTCATGTCTGTATACATTGCATGGTATTATAAATAACTTCACTAGAAAAAATAATGATGTCATAATGACCAAATGGAACAGATTTAAAACTGATGTGTAATAAATACACAATTTTGTAAATGGAAACCTAATACGAATGCGTTTGACAATGTAAAATGCGAGCACTTACTTGAATATCTGTTCGAAATACGGACTGCATGCTGAGAGCACGAGTTTGTGCGCCTTCAGGGTGCCGTCGCGGCAGGAGAGCGTCACGTCCGCGAGCGCCGACGACGAGTAGATGGTCGTGAACAGCTGGCTCAGGTTCTGCAGGTGGTTGTTCCACTTCAAGTGGAACGTCTTATCGCTCACCAGCCCCTGCATCTGCACCACCACATACACTTTTCAATCACAAATCACACTTCTTCACGATTGATGGATAATCGACAGAAAACCGACTCTGCTGCGACCGCTACATAAAATTATAATTATTACAACTTATTTTTAGAACGATGCCCGTAAAAACACTATACGTACGCGGTATGACAGTGTAATATACCGTAGGTACGCGCCGCCGACGGAATTTAGAGCTATAAAATTTTATTTATATTTTATTCGGCAAAACGGATTTTGGTCAAAAATCATGCCGGTGAGAATTTCTTACCTCGCAAATCTCTTTACCGACTTCTCGATTTTTCACAAATAACACCGAAACATTTCACAAAATTAATACAATAATTATGTTACACAGAAAGCCGTGTCGTAAAAAACAGAGTGGGGCACGCCGTGGCCCCCTCCTTGCCCCGGCCCCCTCGCACACAATCAATATACGGAATATGAGAGCGCGGCGCGCCCCCTCGCCCCCCGCATGCTTTATTATACCGTAATTAATATACAACTTTATAAATTGTATTATAGGCAAGCGGCATATCTTCTGTGTAGGAATGTGTATAATTTTATAGCTACTATATAATATTAATGCATAGGTATGTTCATACACAGATAAAACGCTAAAATAACAATATACGAAGAAATCGGAAATACACTAGCACGTACCGTGATGTTTTATTGACATAAACATTGAAGCAAAAATGTATCTGGTAGACTTTTTATTTGTTTTTGGCTCTAGTTAAACAAAAGAAACTTTAAAATGACTGCGTTTTAAGTTTTTTTTTGAGTTTTCAACCCAATTTTGTGCCCCTTCCTTTAAATAAATTAGGTAGACAGAGTAGGTAGGTAGTTAGTAGAGGTGAGAATGTGTGCGTGAGTACTTCAATCTCTTTCACATCAGCATACAGTAGTGTGTAGTTGTACACAGGTACACTGTATATGTATGTACACATACAGACAACCACTACATGCGCAAACGGGAGAATAGAGGCTGACGGATTCGGATAGTTTTGTTTTTATTAGATTCCATCCTTCCGTCTACACGTTGGAATGAATGATGCATTTATCATTTTGTATGGTATTATGATGAGCCAGTAATAGAATGAGGAGAACAACACTTTTATGCAGGCTTGTGGCTTGCACGAATATTAAACATTTGTATTTCAACAAGCATGTAACTACCTACCTACCTGTTTATTCACACTACGGTTGTTGTACTTTGGTACTTTCTATGTAGGTATACAAGTAGGTAGATGAGTGTGGGCGAGGTTTAATAAATTAATAATGTATGTATGTACAATATAGGTGTTTTGTACCTTGTTGGGAGAGAGCGGTAAAGGTAAAAGTTATGGTATGAATATAGGAAATCATGAATGTTTGCTGTTTTTTGAGCCGGTGTAGTTTTTCAATCTTTTGCAGAATCGCAAATAAAGAAATTCTGCAAATATTTGCCACACCAATTAAATGCATGGTTAATTACTTCAACTAATAGTAATGCATGGGATGATTATTTTAAACATAGTAATCAAGAAGACCCAAATGTATCACGAAGTATTTAATTGCATGAAATTAATTTAAATACTATACGTAAATGGTTTGTCGAGGGCTTCAGGAGCCTCACACTTAATTGAATAATTAGTCATAAAAATGAAAAAACTGGTAAGTTTTTAATAAATTAGCGGTGATAATTAAAAATAACAAAAGCATAGCTTCGTTTAAATCTTGATTTTTGGTTATCCTAACGAGAATATCTTCGACTAACAGATAATCAAGAAACAGATTTATAACACCCACATTTTCGGCACCTGGGCAAAACATTTAAGATTGTGGAACTATTTTATATTCTGGCTGTGTGCTCCTGGAAACAAATCAAACAAACAATTTGTCGATGACAAAGTTTTAATAAATTCTCAATTTCATTATTCATTTACAGATAGACTCTATAGTTTTTGGTTTAGTCGAACTGCTAATGGGGCAACACTACGTTCTGTGACACTCACTCTATGGTCATGAATAAAAATTATTAAAAAAAAAATACACTCCACGCACGGCACTATGCGTGGACGTCAAAGACGTCGAGTTTGACTTTTGACTGCTGTGAACTGTCATTTGAGGTGTCACGACTTATGTCAATTTTTACCAATCACTTTCTGTTGCCGGAATACGAACCGCTCGCTCATAGCTTTGTCGATATTTGTTGGTGTCGGCGACTCTGCAATTAATTGAACATTGAATCTGTAAACCACGCCAACTGCGGCCACGTATTAACTAGATCCCTTTAAACTGATCTATTACTAAACGGGAAAAGAATTTGTACGCTGAAAATGGAAAAAACACCGTCTTTGGTTATTTCAAGCCCTAATATTAAATATACTGATGATTATATTTATTCGGACTACGAATATGAAGAAACTCTGGTTACTAGAAACGGCGACGAATTGACGGTAAGCATATTTTTGTTGATAGGTACGTAAGTAAATGCGTTTCGCGGCATTTGCTTTCGACGTCGTATTGATTTGTTATACATATTCCAGAAGGAACAGGTTGCTACTAATATTTATATTATTTATATAGAGATACACCTTTAAATTGAACTAGACCACTTCATAAACAATATGAATTGATCTAATAAAATTAATTTAATTCATGATTTCCTGGTTGAGTGACACCTAAATCTATGTACAGACGCCAGCACATCAAGCTACCCAAAACTGTCAAATTTTCCTAATCAACTTTGTACCTTATGTTTTAGCGATAAAGTTGAAAATCTATTGAAGACATTTGACAGATTGTAGTAGCTTGACGTGCTGGCGTCTGTACATATTTTAAAATCTGTTATCACGGTCTCTTCATGACATTCAGTGTCTCAATTTTGAACGTTAGGGTCTTATCATGATTTGTTAATCCATAGGACTACAAAACAAATCCAATTATGACCATGAAGATAGTCTTGACAATTATAAAGTCTGATGCAATGTAGCAACTCAAAAAACCCACAGATCAAGAAGTGTAGCTAAACACGGTCTTAGTGTAATAACTCTTTATTCAACAATACCATCTACTAGACACTAACACAACATTTACTATCAACAGCTAATACTTATAAACTAAAGCATTGATCATAAACATTCTAAATCTCTAGACCCAAAATTATAAACCATTCTGAAGATCAGCCTAATAACAAACTCTCCGGAAAATCCATTGTTTGAATTTCATACTTTTTTTCAAATAGAAACTCATCATCATCTGCCTAGCCTTTTCCCAACTATGTTGGGGTCGGCTTCCAGTCGAACCGGATGCAGCTTAGCACCCGTATTTTACATGGAGTGACTGCCTCCACAGACCAACCGCGGCAAACGTAGCTTAACCTGTGCGACTTATTATTTAGCCACGGGCCCCTTCCTTCCACAAGAATTGGGCTATCAAATGCAAAAAATATTTTTTCAGATCCGACCGGTGCGGCGGTGGTTCTAGAGATTAAATTAATTAATTGCATGAATTTTACTTTTTAAGAAAATTAAATTTATTCGAACATAACATTAGCTCTATAGTAAGGAAAAAATATTTAAAAAAATATATTCATAAAAATACTTTTTTTTTTTTCTAAATGTCCTGGTGGAAATTTACATCTTTATGTAATCAGAACGAATCTACTGAACGAAACAATTGGGGAATCCCCATGCTCTGTGGAAACGAAAATATGTCATTGGATTGGTTGATGGAAATTTCCATCACAATGCAGTTAAGGGTTAACAATGTTAAAACAAATAAACAAAACCCTTCAGTTTTGTTATTAGTATAGATGCATTCAAATAAAGTCTTGGCAGCCAGAACACTGGTATCCTCTAAGTCATAAACAAATAGCAAAACTATGTGTACTTCGATCACATAAATTCTCAAAAAATTATGAATGAAACTGCAATTGAATGCTTCATAAATCTATATTCATTAGGTTCTGTGCGCTGACTATTATTAGTCCTTGTTGCTTATATTATGACCGTGCGCACATAAAGACTGGACACAACACCTGCAAAATTCTGGTTCAGTATTGCAGGTGTTGTACAGTCAGCCCCAAAACCATGTATACACCCTATGACCAAGACAAGGTAATGTACATAAGTCTCACAAATAGCTGTATAGTAATCATACAATAACAAGGTAAACAAATCTCCACTTCAGGAGGAGGTGTTAGATGTTTTGGCACAGGTTTTGGGACAAAATGTTTACTTTGCTTTGGTAAAATAAATTGTATACTATGTTTTGTAACTATATGGTGGATACAATTTTATGAAACAAAGGCTGTTGACAATCTCGGTCTACGCCATCCAACCAACTGAGCTCGGGCCGCTTTCAACTTCTCCGGTTATCCGGTTTACTATACAGTAAACTTTTGGGTGCTCTGGTTTCGTACATTCTTGCGACATAGGACATGTCCATTGAAGACTTCCTATTTTGATGGTTTTAATTAAGCTCGTCGTACGCCTCGTAGAAATCATAGATGTACCGTGTTCGCCATTGCCATCGCCTGAGGATTTGCTGTCCTAATACTAACAGAGCAGTTCTCGTCTTTTTTGCTTAGTAGATACCCAGCATTCCGAGCCTTCTCACAAATCATAATAAAAGTAAAAATGGTCAGAGGCTTCCTTACAGTTCCTGATAGTTGTGTTACTCACACTCACTGACAGATAGTATTTCTAAAAGAGGGATGAGTGTGGAATTATTGTATGTCTTATATATGTTCAATGGCAAGATCTAATAACATTATTCTCTTGCATATCTCACCTTGTTCATTCTTTTAATTAATTATTCTTTTAAAACCTTGACAGACTATTCATTTTGATTAAGATTCTACGTATTCCTGCAAATTCTTTTTTATAACTTATTCTCTCAAAACTTAAAGTACTTATTACTTCGTATGAACGTGGAATGCCATGGAAGCCATGGAAACCATGCAAGACACAATGACTTTTTAATTGTTTCTGTAATTACGGCATTCAACCATTTAAACCAATTACATAAAGCAAGAATGAAAGAAAAAGTATTTATTGCAGACACTTTTGAATTATCTAGCAGTCGGTCAGTCAGGAAGATAAAGCTAGTTGCCCATTCCAAATTACTGCAAATAGGCTGACAAGCCCTTTCCCATTGTCATTCCTGCTTCCCATTCCTGCTTCTAATACCATAAAGTATTTCTAAATGCCCATATTTCCCCAGGCGCGGCCGATCCGCAAATCTCTGGGCATCCGCACTGACCGGCGCCTGGGCAAAGTGGGCGTGATGCTGGTGGGTTGGGGCGGCAACAACGGCTCCACCTTCACAGCCGCCGTGCTGGCCAACCGACACCAGCTGTCTTGGAACACTAAGAATGGGAAGATGGATTCTAACTGGTAAGTTTACATTCAACCTACTCAAATCATGCGAAAACCAAAATTTCTGGATGACAAAACTCCTCCTTGAAGGGTCTTGGCGCTCTGTCGGGTCTGCCTGGAATCGTCGTATGGCAACGTAGTAGGTAGGTACTAGGAACACCGTTGGTTTTTAGTTGGTAGGAGACGACATATCCCTCTCCATCACTCAATAGAAAAAACCGAAGGCCCACTTCATCATACTGGACAAACTCTGGGCTCTGCTCTGGCGCCTCTGGCCCAGGAAGTAGGAGAACAACTAAAAACATTTTTTTATTTCTTTTAACTTAAGATGGCCCCTAAAACAGCGGCCAGACTTTTCTGTAGCAACTGTTTTCGTCAGACTCTGTACATACGCCAGCACATCAAGCTACTACAATCTGTCAAATAACTTTAATAGATTTTCAACTTTACCGCTTAAGCATAAGGTTCAAAGTTGATTGACAGTTTCGGGTATTTTGATGTGCTGGCGTCTGTACCCTTATTTTATCTTACCTTTTATCTTACTTGTACGTTACCACTATATTAGCTTGCAAAAACTCATGAGGAATACTACATGTAACAAACTACTGCAGGCTAATTGCGTAACGCACTATCAGTAGCAATGGGTTTCATTTTGACAGTTCAACAACATTCATTGCGTTATTTACGTTGTTGAGCAGACACATTTTTCGAGCATATGGAGCAATGGATTAGCAATATGCTTCAAAATTATTCAAATTGAGAGTAATAGTGTGTTCCGCAATTATGGTGCTGATTTCAATGCATAATCAGCCTATAATGTTCCCACTGCTGGGCCTGTGTGGGCTGTAATCTACCACGCGGTGCGGGTCAGTAGATATTAGGGGCCTTTCCAACGGGATCTTGCCGTGGGAAAAGGCCCTTACATGTCTTCGAATTTCTGGTTCTAGTGCATGCCGGTTTCCTTACGATATTTTCCTTCACCGTTTTGAGAGCAGTGGCGATGAAATTATTAACACAAAGTAAAGCACTTGCCTGGGTTCAAACCCACGACCTACAACTCGTAAGTCGAGGCCGTTACCACTGACCACCACTGCTCCATTCAATATATGGTTCCAAAATTCTGAAACTTCAATCAATTGTGTCGAAGAGCGACAAAGCCAATCAAAGTTATGTAATTATTATGTATATAAGTTTACCGACCGTCTTACTTAACGCAATTAAAACTAGGTACTCGGACGCTCAACGGCACGTAATTAAAAGGGACGAAGCCGCATAACTTATAATGTAATGGGATTTAGAACTTTCATTGGAAGGTTGGATCTCTTGTTTAATATCCGTTATCCTATTTGCTGCCTTGTCCATGCATAATTTTTTTTAAATTTTTTATTAAAAAAAAAAACGTCTCCCCAAACTAGGAATTTCTTCTGTATCGTGGGTGCGCTTACAAACATTTAAACTCAAATACACAAACAGCCAGACCCGGCACAACTACTTGTAGGTCATACAAATATTTGTTCCGTGCGGGAATCGAACCCACGACACGCAGCGCAGTAGTCAATCGCTTGACCACTGCGCCAACCGTGCCGTCGATGAGTCTATAACGTTCCCACTGCTGGGACACAGGCTTCCTCTAGGTGAGAGAGAGTGGGCCATAATCCCAGCCCAGATCGGGTGATCGTAGCCCAGTGCGGGTTGGTAGATGTTACATGTCTTTGAATTTCGGGTTCTAAGACATCTTTCACGATTCATGTTTGATTTCATATCACGATGTTTTCCTTCACCTTGTCCAATAAATATTTTGAAAGACTTCGTCGTCGAAATAAGAGGCGACATTAATTCGGCTCCCCAATTACGTAAGACACTTTCAATCACAAACCAAAAGATTTCGAAGTAAATTGCTAATTCATTGCTTCATATGTTTAAAAAAATGCTGAACAACATAAATAACGCAATGAACATCGTTGTATTGTCAAAATGGAAGGCCATTGTAAATGTGTTACAATTAGGCTGCTGTCCCTCGATTTTGAGGTGGATATATGGAAATTGCGGCTTTTCCGATTTGTATCTCATAAGCCGACTACCTCTATTTTTCCACCAGAAATTATGAGATTATCTACAAGCCAGACCTTTCACAACTTTTAACCAGGCGTTGCAACTGGTCAGTTTACCTCTTGTATCCCTCATCATCTCTTACTTCACCTGAAAGAGGCGCACCGCGCAACAACTTGATTTCAGGGCTCTTTCCCACGGCAAGATCCCGTTTTTTGCAGGATCCCGTTTAGTAGTGTACGTGTTTAATATATACAACATTAATTTTAGTATATTTTGCGAAACCCGAAACACGTGTCTAGTATTTTTATGTAAAGAATCTATTTACAAATTTTCAAAACTGTGCCATAAAAAATCACAAAGCTATAAGCTTGTTATGTTACCTGCTTGTCCGTACAAAAAGATGGTTACCATTTACCCCGCGCCGCCGGCCGTCCGGCCGTGACCTGCGTTGTGCGCGTATGATTGCGGATATGTACTTAGTGACGCTCGGTGTCCAACTTGTAACCTTTTTCAACCCTTTGCACTCCGTTGTCGCCGTATTTGCGACATTAAAAAGCTAACAGTAAATCCACTGTCGCCGTAGCGGCGACATGGTTGTTTTGCTGCCTCGGCGTCCTTAACAGTTAGGTAAGCAAAATAATCTGTGCTTATCTTATAGTGTTTATGATCATAGGTATGTACTTGGAACTAATATAGTGCTGCAGTTGCTGGTAGCCTCTATGCATTACTAGGCTGGAGTGCAAAGGGTCAAATATTTTTGTGACAAAATACAGGTAACATGGTGTAAACATTATAGGAATCGATTCAGTTACTTATTCTGAACAAACTATATTCAAGCTTGCAATATACTAAAAATAATCTAATGCTGTTCCCAGTCTGCATTAGAAAATTTAATAATCAAATAGTTTAGTTTTAAGAGCTAGTCAAAGATTGGCAAAACCCATAGTCGGCCCATCACTAATATTTAGTTTGTTTTGTTGTTGTGTGTTTGTGTTTTTTTTTTTTAAATTCTATGCTATGCTAGGGATTTATTTGATAGTTTCAAAATACACTTATGCATTAGTACTTCCATTATTTTCATGTATTGTCGTATTGTCATCTCCACATAGTAGACTGTCATTCCTTATTTGTTTTAGCAAGGTATGGCAATCTGCAATGTGAAGATGACAATCAACCCCTGCGTATAGACACGCAGCGGTTACACGAGCCTGCACCCTAATTGCGTAACACACTATTACTCTCAATTTGAATAATTTTGAAGCATATTGCTAATCCATTGCTCCATATGTTCGACAAAAGTGTCTGCTCAACAACGTAAATAACGCAATGAATGTTGTTGAACTGTCAAAATGAAACCCATTGCTACTGATAGTGTGTTACGCAATTACCCTGCTGGTACCAGCCAACCTATTTAACAAAATGAAGTACGATACTCATTCAACGCATGGCGGTGCGGTGTCTCCTACAAACTATATAATTTGTAATACCAATTACTTTTCCTGATATAGAAGTTATATCGTCTATTATAACAGGTGGGGTTCAATCACGCAAGCGTCGACAGTCCGCCTCGGTATCGACGAGAAAGGCAATGATGTGCACGTGCCGATGTGTCATCTACTGCCCATGGTACACCCTGATGATTTGGGTAAGTTCTTATACCAATGCTAATGTTTTCAGACGTAGATATTGAATGAAATGTAAAAATTACACCACGAGACATTCCGCCGTTCTTCGTTTAACCCTGCAGACGAGTCAAGGTGGTAGTAACCACTTTCACACATCCTGGGTGTAAGGTGAACCGACGACCTAGTTCGAATCCGCTGGATGCAGGCAATGTTGGAGCGGCCGTTGTGGCGATGCTTCAGGCTATGTCCCGCAGTGAACGTCTTACCGATGATTGATGATAATGACTTACTTTCACTTAGATGGGTCAGCAGCTTGATTGCCAGCCTAAAAAATAAACGAAAACTGGGTCCTTGAACATACAACTTGACTGCTATTTGATGCTTTTGCCGTAGTACCCGTGCCGTAGAGTTCGTGGTAGCCGACCTAAGATAACTATTAAACCTCCTCTTTAACCAAAAAATAACTATCCTAACAAAAAAATCCCCCTTCTCAGCGATCGACGGCTGGGATATAAGTCCCCTGAACCTTGCGGAGTCCATGGCCCGTGCTAAAGTCATCGACTTTGACCTCCAACAGAAGCTTAAGAAGGAGATGTCAACCATGAAGCCGCGACCAGCCATATACGATCCTGACTTCATTGCTGCTAATCAGGTATGTGGGGCATAGCATTGCATAATCAGCTTACAAGGATACACTACGATACACACTACGGTACACACTACGATACACACTACGATACACGCTACTGCTGGGACACAGGCTTCTGGGAGAGGGCCATAATTGACCACGCGAGCCCAGTGCGGGTTAGTGAATGAGTCGAATGTTTGGTTCTAGGACATGGCGGTTCCCTCACGATGCATTATTTGATTAGAACAGAATACTCGAAATATAACACTTATATGGTTGGTTCATATAGAGAAGAACGGGCAAGAAACTCCGCGGTTTTATTAATATCAAAATATACTTACAAACAACAGTATCACCTATCCTGGTTTTTAGGGTTCCGTACCCAAAGGGTAAAAAGGAACCCTATTTACTCTTGCTCCGCTGTCCGTCCGTCCGTCCGTCCGTCTGTCACCAGGCTGTATCTCATGAACCGTGATAGTTAGACAGTTGAAATTTTCACAGATGATGTATTTCTGTTGCCGCTATAACAAAAAATACTAAAAAACAGAATAAAATAAATACTTAAGGAGGCTCCCATACAACAGATTTTTATAGATAATGGTACGGAACCCTTCGTGCGTGAAACCGACCCAAGCTTGGCCGGTTTTTTTGTTAATTTTTTTTAGGCTGTAGCTCAGTTCAAATAAGTGTGAAAATTGTCTTAAATGAAGCGTGCATTAAGCTAACAAATATTCCGAAAGTAAGAACCAAATTCCCAGATCGCGATATTTTTAAATAGAGTTTTTTTTTCTGTATTGAAATACCGGAACACCGGTAACAGTTTTCTAGGAAACCTGACACGCGCCTTGTGCAATGCATTCCAGTTTTTTTGAAGACAAATGAAAAAAAATATACCAATGTAAAGATTAGATCAATGGAACGAGTAGAATCATACGATACGGTAATTCGATGCTAATTTGATACAATTCAGCTGTTAGAGTAGTCTTAGAGTCAGCGATTCATCATGGCCACGCTCCTCGCTCAATGAGTGCGTTTACACATGCAAAATTAACGATAAAATGATTGTTAAGCGTACTTGTAGAGACGCCAGCACATCAAGCTACTACAATCTGTCAAATTTCTTTAATAGATTTTCAACTTTATCGCTAAAGTATAAGGTTCAATGTTGATTGGGAAAATTTCCGATTCATCATGGCCGCGCTCCTCGCTCAATGAGTGCGTTTACACATGCAAAATTAACGATAAAATGATTGTTAAGCGTACTTGTAGAGACGCCAGCACATCAAGCTACTACAATCTGTCAAATTTCTTTAATAGATTTTCAACTTTATCGCTAAAGTATAAGGTTCAATGTTGATTGGGAAAATTTCCGATTCATCATGGCCGCGCTCCTCGCTCATTGAGTGCGTTTACACATGCAAAATTAACGATAAAATTATTGTTAAGCGTACTTGTAGAGACGCCAGCACATCAAGCTACTACAATCTGTCAAATTTCTTTAATAGATTTTCAACTTTATCGCTAAAGTATAAGGTTCAATGTTGATTGGGAAAATTTCCGATTCATCATGGCCGCGCTCCTCGCTCAATGAGTGCGTTTACACATGCAAAATTAACGATAAAGTGATTGTTAAGCGTACTTGTAGAGACGCCAGCACATCAAGCTACTACAATCTGTCAAATTTCTTTAATAGATTTTCAACTTTATCGCTAAAGTATAAGGTTCAATGTTGATTGGGAAAATTTACGATTCATCATGGCCGCGCTCCTCGTTCAATGAGTGCGTTTACACATGCAAAATTAACGATAAAGTGATTCTTAAGCGTACTTGTACAGGCGCCAGTACATCAAGCTACGGCAATCTGTCAAATTTCTTTAATTGATTTTCATCTTTATCGCTAAATCATAAGGTTCAATGTTGATTGGGAAAATTTTACAGTTTCGGGTAGCTTGATGTGCTGGCGTCTGTACATGGAATATCTTTAATATCATAAACTCTCTCAGCCTAGCCTTTTTCCCAACTATGTTAGGGTCGGCTTCCAGTCTAACCGGATGCAGCTGACCAGTACTTTACATGGAGCGACTGTATATCTGACCTTCACAACCCAGTTAACTGGGTAATACGATACCCCTTGCTAAGACTGGTTGTCAGACTTTCGGGCTACTGACGACCCGTAACGACTGTCAAAGATCCACGAATGACAGCCGGGACCAACGGCTTACGGTCTTGGTATGTGAAGATGGTCACCCATCCACGGACCAACCTCGGCAAGCGTAGCTTAACCTGATCGATCGACCCGAGCGGCTCTTATTAGTTAGCCACAAGCCCCTCGTATTTTATTTATCTTTAATATCATAGACGCTAGTCTAAAATAATCGCGATAATAGCGTCCCACGCAGTTATAGCGTCGCGCGGAACAATCGTATCGTACGCAATTAACGCGTGCTATTGTTGTCGGTAACATTATTGGATGTAGATACGTAACTATTTACATAAAATAAAATAATTAAATCAAATTAATTATTGATAAAAAAAATCATCTGTGCTATTAGAATGTCATTTTTTTCATAACTAAGTACTTACCTATGTTCGCGTGCATGTTTTTTTTTTTGCGCGGATCCCTAAATCTTTTTCTGAAATAAAAGTAGCCTTAGTTACTCCTTATAATATCAGCTATCTGCCAGTGAAAGTCCCCTCAAAATCGGTCTAGCCATTTCAGAGATCAGCCGGAACAAACTGCATGAAAGACACAAACATTTTAAAAATAGTTTTTATGTTATAAGAATCGTATATACTTTCATATGCATTTAGTTGAAAGCTGTTATTTTTACTTTACAAACAGACACATCAATTATATTTATGTGTATAGATACTGCAAAATTGTATAGATAATGCAAACCTTGAACTTAGAACACTTATGGCGTCTTAAACGCTATTTTTTCCTTAAGAGCACTATTTACTATTTTACACGCACGCTCATTTAAATAAGTGTATAATTAAATAAATTACCTCACACTGTGCTTATACACAACACACTTAACTGTTGCAAGAACAGTCTAGTGCATGTTATTTACTCGTAAATGTGGCTTTTAAAGATGTCCCAAAAATAACAAAAATGTTTTTTAAATCAAATCAAATCATTTATTTTTGCCAACATGGGTAGGGGTATAGATGTTACACAATGTTTTGAAAATGTTCTCCATGCTCTGCCGTCATATGGGCATGGCAAATTTACACATAAATTACAATCTACTTTCAAGATACACAAATAATATTACAAAATTATCAAATTGGAAAATCATTTTAAGTGTATTTTCAATGTCAAAGAATATTTAGTCAATTTATAACAAAAATATCCTCATAAAAATAAAGTAAAAAAGTCATCCATAATATACATTTGTAAAGCAAAGAAACATACATATCTAACAATATGTGCAATTTGTACAACGCATTTTCGCAGCATTATATAAACTTCTGGGGAATTCCAACTAATACAATCCGTTTTCGGTATACCTACTACCAGAAACAAGTACCTAGGCACTAAAGTTCCTTCCTCTTGACATTGGCACACGCAGCATTACACAAAAACTATTTCTGTCACAAACCTGCGCTTGCGCAACCCTAAATATTTCCTGAACCAAGCTTTATTAATAGCATTATTTATGTATTACCATAGTACAAACAGTTTAACAATTACCCACTATAAAAAATACATACCTACACGGAGAGAAAAATCTTAGAAAAATTACTGTGCTGTCTCATAATTTGAGTGCATTTGAGTGGTAATGGAAAAATTATCATGCTAGCAGGTTCAAATTTCTATGCTGCACAGTAAAATTTATTGGACTAATAGTGAATTTTTCCCAATCTCGCTTAGAACATTTTCTGTAGATGTCACTTGCAATCACTCTATAGTGACGAGCACGGTAATTTTTCTAAGAATTTTCTCTCCGTGTAGTAACAATTACCGACTTGTAAGTATTTACGGTATACGGACAGTTCTGAAGAATCGCAACAACCGGTAACTCGCAGAAATAGACCACACTTATGTAACGTGACGTAGGTATCTTAACATGCGTCATGTCATGTGTGTGTGTGACGCGGGGTGACGTCATTACAGCGTGTATGGCATGAATATGGTGTGACTGCCAGTATTGATTGTTGATTTATTCTGTTTGAGTTCATATGAATAAACTTTCTGGTTAGGTATCCTATTATCCGACGTTCTTCTCCATAGGTACCTACTACGCTTTGGAATGGGCAACTAGCTTCATATTTTCCCGACTTATTGACAATTCAAAAGTGACTGTAAATTTTAATTCAAATGAATGCTTTGAGTTTGATCCTTGATCTTGACTGGCAGTTTGTGACAAGGTTAGTCAAGATCAAAATCAAAAGTCATTTATTGAAACTAGGCTGAGAATCAGCACTTTTCGAACGTCAAAATTACAAAAGACAGTCCACCAAAACACCCGCCAGAACTTCCTAGTGCTTTCGCTGGGGAGAAGAAGTGGCCCAACAAACTCCCCAGCAGCACTGCTGTCTGTTCAGTTAGAAAATACTTGATTGAATACAATACAAAGTATGCAAAGTAATTAACATTACAAGACACAGAACACTAAATTAGATTATTTGCTATATGTCAGCTGGCCACGCCAATATACCAACAAATACAAGGAAAACTATACGTACTCAAGCAAAAAAAATAATACATCAAAATTAAAAATGTAAACAAAAACTTACTATCTAATAAAAGCCTCCAGGTGTAAAGAGCGTGACCGCCTACATACTTATGCAATGCTGGGTTCTGTTTACATAGCTGTTAGGCTGCCTGTCCATTGAAGCTGAGCGAGGCTGCGGAGCGGAGAAACGGAGAAATATTAACCAATAGAAAAATTACATTGAGATTTTATGGAATCCTATTGGTTAATATTTCTCCGTTTCTCCGCTCCGCAGCCTCGCTCCGCGTTATTGGACAGGCAGCATTAAGGGCAAGGTTAAGGGTCTCCATATGAGGGGGTTTTCATCACCTCATCCCAATTTATTAGTGTAAAGCGCAGCATGTCTGCTTCTTCCATTTATGTCTCTTAGGGCCGGTTTCTTGATCCGAGTCAAACACCGTATAACCATTTGTTAGATTAGCTACAGTCAACTGCAGGGTAATTGCGTAACACACTATCAGTAGAAATGGGTTTCATTTTGACAGTTCAACAACATTCATTGCGTTATTTACGTTGTTGAGCAGACACATTTTTCCAATATACGGAGCAATGGATTAGCAATGTGCTTCAAAATTATTCAAATTGAGAGGACTAGTGTGTTACGCGATTAGGGTGCTGGTCAACTAATATTTAAAGGGCTATTTCGTTTTCCAATATCTATTTTAAGTATAGTCAAGCTTAACCATTGGGTCACATCGTCATTGGACATCACTCTTCGTTTTACGTTCAACTAAAGTTATATATACCTAAGTAGGCGATTGCTACTGCCATATAATTTCGCTCTACGCCAGACCTTGTGAATAATTACAGCTCTGTATACACTGAGAATTATCGGGGCTAATAGGTATAAATGCATTCGCGTCAACCATTGTCATGGCCCCAGTCCGATCACTATGTATGGCAAGCCGATCCCTTGGGGGAAGCACAGAGCACTTCACTTTTCAGAGAGCACACTAAGACGGCTCGTTCGCGGGCCTCTTTCCCTCTCAGTACACGGAGAGAAAATTCTTAGAAAAATTACTGTGCTCGTCACTGTAAAGTGAGTGCAAGTGACATCTACAGAAACTTTTCTGAGTGAGATTGGGAAAAATTCACTATTTGTCCAATAAATTTCACTGTACAGCATAAGAACTTTTACTGTGCTAACATGGTAATTTTTCCATTACCACTCAAATGCACTCAGATTATGAGACAGCACAGTATTTTTCTCTCCGTGTAGGCTCCACTTCTTACTGACCGCCCGCAGCAAATTGTCACTCAAGTGCAAATTGCGCCTCTACACCGCGGTCATCCGCCCCATCATGACCTATGCTTGCGTAGTCTTCGTACACGCTAAGCCTCACCACCCGCATAGAATGCAGATCCTCCGGAACCGTTTCCTCAGAAAGGTCACGGGAGCCCGCTTCTATGTCCGCAATGAGTCTACACTTAGATCTCAGAATGCCCACCGTCTAGACGCCTTTCCAAGCGCTTCTTTGATACTGCGGCGGCCGCCCGATACACTCCCTCCCGCGTAAGTAGGATTCGCCGACCAAGGCATACCCTCACCATCCCCGACGACGCTACGACCCTCCTACAGGAGAGTAGTAAGGCCACCAGTACCCTCACAAAGTACAAGTCCCGACAGTCGTCCTTCCGTCCTCGCCGTCTATAGGCCCGTCGCGACTCCCCCATGCCATGTCCGCCCCGACCTTTACTCGAGCCAGCCCGCGCCGCTGAGCCTGTAGTTTTAAATTCGTCCCTAAATAATTCCGATCCAGTCTGTCCCTTGCTACCCTCTCCCAGCGACGCCCTAAGCCGTGGTCCGTACCCCACAAGGGGTGCCTTTAGCGTGAAGTTGCTTGGTTTTTAAGTTTTTTAAGCCCTGGCTGGAGGCCTTAATTTATTGATGCATCCACAGGCAAGCCCGGTTAAGCAGACGACAACCTCATAGGTTGAACTGCGAGATACCATTCACAAAAAAAAAAAACAAAAGAAAAACCACTGTCATGGCCACTACCATGGGCTGAAAATCGGCTTACCGTAATATCCTTACTGGTGGTTATAGTACTAATTATTTATGATTTTTCGTCATACTCCACATAACGGTTATCGCCGCCGATTTTTTTTTAAATCATCAAAATTATTTTTATTTATTTTTACATATGAAACGGTTCCTTTTAGTGTTTAAGTTGAGGAACACAGACTTTTAACAACATGTAACATAAAATAGCGTCACCCCTATATCCCCTAAGGAGTAGGCAGAGGTTTATAGTGCACCCACACTTAGACAACTACGTTTGAGCTAGATATTTATCAACACAAAATGTGTTTCAAAACTTTGCATAAAATCAAGATACCAAATATGAAATAAAAGTGTTTAGTGTTCCAACGAGTCGGAAAACAAGTGATTAAGTAATTACAATTATTTAGTATTGTAATAAGTCTGAATAGGTAATTAAATGAACTGCAATGTCGCGCAACAATGCCAACTATGTCCATAGTTGGCATTCACCTTTTTCTGATAAGTAAGCTAATTTGTTGATTAGTTGTAGTATGGGTTCTAAGAAATGTTTTTGACGAGTATACATTTTCATTAGCACAACTTTTAAAACTATCAATAAAAAAGAATAAACAGCTATTTTTTAAAATATTTTTCTTTATTTATATATTCTTAATATTTGGGTCAATATCTTCATATCTTAACTTAGACACGAAAAGGAACCGTTTCATATGTAAAAATAAATAAAAATAATTTTGATGATTTAAAAAAAAATCGGCGGCGATAACCGTTATGTGGAGTATGCCAAAAAATCATAAATAATTAGTACTATTTTACCTGTGAGGATATCACGGTTTTCCTTGCCGTTTAAGAGATAGTTAGATTTTTTATATTAGCTTCATATAAAGGGGAATGGGCAAAAATATATGGAGCTTGGTCCAAATTTCCACCACCAATAAGAACTATGGCATATGATGGAACACTGCGTACTGAATCATTATAAGAAGACCGCAACCAAAAATATTTACTCAGTAAAAAGTTATGACCCCATGAAAACTTGCAATTTAAAAACCTTTTTACGCTTCTTTATTTCACTATATCTTTTAAACTACTCGGTTGATTTAGGTGTATGACATTTCGTTGTAATTCATATGTTATTTTGGTTGACATAAGCTATATGACGTCAAAATAAAAACAATATGGCGGCCGCGGTACCTACCGCGGCCGCCATATTGTTAGACGTTATCATTGTTCATAGACGTTATCATTGTATACTTTGCAGACGATTTGAGCGCATTACAATGACATAACAGGGGGAATGCGTCATCATTGCTACCATGTTTTTACTGCTTGAAATGTGGCTATGTGCGAAAAAAATAAATGGTTAAATAATTAAAAATACGTATTTTTAAAACAGTCATAACTTTTTTCTGAGTGAATATATTTTTTTCGCCTAGTAGTCAAAATTGTATGGTATTTAGTCTACTTTAAGCTTACAAAGCCCCCAATAGTGGTGGAAATTTGGACCACTTCTGCTCATTGTCATTTGTTGTAAATAATTATAATTCCTCCGTTTTTGTGCAGAATTAACTCGGGTGTAATTTTGTATATAGTAATAACTAATAGAAGCAATATCCGGCAACAATAACTTGCAAATTGAAATCCCTAAGTCTATGAAAGCCAATTTTCAGCCCACCGAGCGCCTGGTCGAGCGTATTTCTAAAATAAATCTTTGCCTTACTAAATCGATGGAAATATCTATTTTAAACATGCGTTGTTTGTTGGCCATTTGGTCGGGTTATCGAACTAAAGATAGATACTGCCATCAGCTTACAAACAGTTAAAACATAAAAAAAGAAGATTTAACTTCGGACCTGTCTCTTAGTTGACTAGTATTTATAATACAGGGTGTAACTTAAATAACGCACAACCTCTTAAGGGGTCATTGTACTCATCATTATGAACAACTTTTACTATGGGACCAAATCGGAAATTGCGAAAAAAAAATCAGCTGTTCCCTACAGTTTGACGAGTTACGTGAACATAAATGTAGGGAACAGCTGATTTTTTTTTCGCGATTTCAGGTTTGGTCCCATAGTAAAAGTTGTTCATAATGATGAGTACAATGACCCCTTAAGAGGTTGTGCGTTATTTAAGTTACACCTTGTATAAATTTTTCGGGCTTGTCTAGACTTGTTTAGAAGTTTTATTTTCATTTTCATTTCATTTATTTTATTTTGTGAAACATGGGTGATTACAGGTGTTTTTCAATATAAATGTCTATTGTACAAACCATGTCCCGCCGATAGGCATACAAAATCAGCTTAAGGACAATGTCAAAGTTACACAAGGATGTCAAAAAATATAATAGTCATAATAAAATAGGGAGAATGTCATGAAAATAGGAAAAGATAAAGATACATAATGCCAAAATATTGCAAAAATACAAACATAAAATTACGGTTCAAAATACACCCTGAAATTTAATTGGTTGTTTTCCCGCGGCAGAACGACTTGCCTTAAGAAGTACTTTCGAAGTAAAGAGTTAAAGTAAATAAATAACGATGTTTCTGTTTTAAAATAATTAAAAAAATATTCATCAACTCGAAAAAGTGAGTAACAATAGTAACTCTAGACGTAACTTGTAGGTACTAGGTACTACTCGTGTCACCACCTACAAAGAAAACCGATGCACAAAATAATGTCAAACCAAAATAAACCCTCACACGTTGTGATAAGGCATAAAATGTTTGCACGGAACAATACAAAAAATCACCGCGATACCGACAAAGAAAATACCGATTTAGAAATGTTCAAAGTAAAATTAGCTCTCACGTGTAGTGATACGGCATAAACTAGCCTGCGCGCAACAATTTCAAACGAAGCCGCCGTCGCCTATTTTACCCGTGCGGCACGCGCGGCTGTGACCCTGACCTACTTAGTTTTCCCGCGAATGTCGTACGCGCAACACGCGCCATCACTGTAAACTGCAATGGATCGACATTACAATTACAGCAATGTGGAGTACGTCGCTATGGTGCAGCTGTATGCTAGGGCTGATTATGACTCCCATGCTGCCCGGCGACTTTACGCAGAGCGGCAACACTTGGAGTCGCTCCGTCTTCGCGGGGTTCTGAACCCCCAAGTCCCATCTCCACGGACGATCGTAGCGGCGACACAGCGGCTACTAGATCATGGACAGTTCCATGCACCGGCACATGCACAGGGCAGAGGTCGACCAGCCGTTATTTTGCCAGCGCTCGACGAGGAAATCATCGAGTACTTCGAACGGGATCCGCGTCGAAGTACGCGCCAGGCCGAGGCTAGGTTTGGCGTAAGCCAGTACCACGTCTGGAAACTACTCAACTCTGAAGGACAGCATCCTTATCATTTTCGCGGTGTTCACGCTCTCCACGAAAATGACCCCCAGAACAGAATTGCGTTTTGTCAGTGGTTGATCGCCAACCAAGATAAGAACATTTTGTGGACGGATGAATCAACTTTTACGCGAGTTGGTATTTTCAACCAGCGTAACGAACATTTTTGGGCAATAAATAACCCACACGTTATTCGCGAGTGTGCGCATCAAGTGCGTTTTAGTGTCAATGTGTGGGCCGGCTGAAATAATGAATGGCCACCTCATAGGGCCGCATTTCGTGGCAGGACACTTAACAGGTGGAACCTACCTGGAAATGCTACGAAATGTTATCCCGGACCTATTAGACGACCTTCCGCTAGCGGTGCCCGTGGACAACCTTTATTTTCAGCAAGACGGGTGCCCGGCTCATTATCACCGCGCCGTGCGAGAGCACTTGAACTCGGTGTTTCCCCAGCGCTGGATCGGACGCGGCGGACCAGTGCCTTGGCCACCAAGAAGCCCGGACTTAACTCCGTTAGACTTTTACTTGTGGTCTGAGGTCAAACGCCTAGTGTATCGTGAGGAACACGAAAGTCGCGAAGCGTTAGTAGCTGCGATAGTGGACGCTTTTGATATCGTACGTCGTGACAGAGACACCTTGTTTAAATTAAAAGAGAACCAATTAAAACGTGCGCGATTGTGTGTACAACGGAATGGCTTACACTTCGAACAATTACTCCGTTACCGGGAAGTGTAACCAACTCGTACTTTTGTAAATAATAGTAGTTTAGCTGATTAAAATTATTGTAAATAAGTTGATTCAAATTTTGTAAATACGCCTCAAATACTTTTTTAAGTATCTAATTCAGAAAATTCGTTTTTTTGGTTAATTTTTCTTAGTTTTCTTTTTTAATTTAATTTTGTGTTCAATAAATTGCAGATAAAAAAGTATTTATGACGGTCCTAAGCCCGTAAAAGTATGAAGGGAAAATTTGAATAACATGTTGGATAACAGCTGATTAAAAAGCACGTGGGTCAATGGCCTCGCGGCCTTTAATAGTAACACTAGACGTAACATGTATTGTAGGTAATACTGGCGTCGCACGCGCCGCAGCCCTCAAAGG
This sequence comes from Eremobia ochroleuca, assembly GCA_949629135.1. NCBI lineage: Eukaryota > Metazoa > Arthropoda > Insecta > Lepidoptera > Noctuidae > Eremobia > Eremobia ochroleuca. Next base: position 16,638,302 of record OX451402.1, on the reverse strand, counting down.
AAAGCGATGCATAAATGGTCAAACCAAAATAAGCTCTCGTACGTGGTGATACGGCATAAAAGTTTGCACGCAAAACAAACGAGCGAGCCACAAGCCGACAAAGCAAAGACCGATTTATTAAATGTTTAAAGTAAAATAAGCTCTCGCGTGTAATTATACGGCATAATCTAGCCCGCGCGTAACATGATCAAACGGAGCCGCCTTCGTACCTAATCCTTTCGACGGTGACCTAGCACCCGAGTCAACGGCCTGCTGTCGTTCTGCCGTAGATATCTATTGGTTCGTGATCGCTTTCGAGTTTAGTTTTTCACAATGTTAAATATGCCAGTTTTTGTTTCTAATATTTTATATAACTATGAAACGATTGTATTACATAGACAAAACCATTTCGCTGCGGGAAAACAACCATTTAAATTTCACGGTGTATGTATAACAATTGATCAAAATTTGTCATCTATATACTCCTTGACTGAATAATACACCTTGTCATTTAGTAGCTTAAAAAGATTACTTTTGAATTCATTATAATTCTTACTATTTCTAATATTACACGGTAGTTTGTTATATAATTTTGGTGCCATTGCATAGACACTTTTATAAGCAAAAGCAGTTCTGGTGATTATTGTTTTTAGCTTATCTGAGCGACGTTGACTTTCTACATGATTAAACAAGTGTATATTGGTTTTTACAAACATTAAAACCTCATAGATATACAGCGACGGTACTGTCAGAATATTTAAATCCCTAAAGTGTGGCTTACATGTATCTGTTGTTCTTAATTTGCAGATGGCTCGGATGCATCTTTTTTGTGCCAAAAGTACGGAAGATACATTTGTGGCATTACCCCAAAATATGAGTCCATACCTTAATGTGGAGGCTACATACCCGTGGTATGCCGTTAGGAGGGCAGTTTTGTTTGCAACTTTACCTAACATATAAAGGGCATAAGAAAACCGGTAAAGTCTCAGAGAAACACTATCAATTTGAGTTTTCCATGTCATATCATTGTCAATGTGCAATCCTAAAAACTTTGTAGTGTTCGTTTCTAGTACTGTGTCTCCTTTGTACCCGATTTGGTATTGTGTTGATTTCCTCTGTCGAAGTTTAAAGTCCATTATTTTAGTTTTAGTTAGATTAATTTTAAGGTTGTTGGCTTTTAACCATTTTATGATTGACACCAAGTCGGTGTTTATGTCTAATTCAATGTCTTTAAAGTTACCCTTGTCGAAAATAATAGTGCTATCGTCTGCAAATAAGCACATCTGATGAGTAGTTACATTGGGGAAATCATTTATATAGCAGATAAAAAATAATGGACCTAACACAGTCCCCTGTAGAACACCATACAAAACTGTTCTCGTACTTGAGGAGTATATTGTTTCAGATTTTGACTTAATGTTAACTTGGCTAATCTGAGTACACTGTTTCCTACCTTCTAAATACGATTGTATGAGGTCCAGCACATTACCTCTAATGCCGTAGCTATAGAGCTTTTTTAATAGTATTTTATGGTCGACATAATCGAAAGCGCGCGTCATGTCCATGTACATTGCTACAACCGGTTTTCTATTGTCCATGTTGTGGTGTATCTTTTTAAGGAAATTGTACACTGCCATTGTAATAGTTTTATTTTGCCTGAATCCCATTTGTTCCTTACAAAAAATTTTGTTTTTTTCAAAATAATTGTTGAGTCTAATATAAATTACTTTCTCAATAATTTTTGAATATATAGGAATTAACGCTACAGGTCTATAATTGCACATTTTTGTCTTATCATCTTTCTTGTATAGTGGCTTGATAATTGATATTTTTAGAGCTTCTGGAAAAACTCCATTGTGTATACAAGCATTTATTATGTCACATAACACTGGCGCGATAATAGGCCCTACTGATTTGATCACACTGGTTTTGATATCATCATACCCTGTACTGTTTGTGTTTTTGAGGTTGTTTATTATAGTTATTATTTCTTTTGGGACTACTGGTTCCATGAACATAGATTTGTGAGATTTTAAAACATTTGTGTTATTATAAGTTTGACAATTTACATTGGATTGAACTAGGTCTATGAAATAATCATTGAAATTTTGCGCAATCATTTGAGGGTTTGTAATGCATTTGTTGTTTACCTCAATAGCGCTAATATGTGTTTTCGGCACTTTACTTTTCAAATTGTTTATTATTTTCCAGGTAGCTTTAGACTTATTGTTACTGGTTTCTATGTAGTAGCTGTTTTGTGCTTTTTGTGTCTGCTTGATAACGCGGCGGTACCTGGCGCTAAATGTAGATAAAGCAGATTTTGTGTCTTTGTTTGGGTTTAACCTATATTGCCATAGCAAAGACCGTCTCTTTCTGCTGCAGACTCTAATGCCCGGTGTGATCCACTTTGGTTTATGAGTTGTCGGTATTTTGCATCTTACTATTGGGAAACATAGGTCGTAGAAACGTTTGAATAATTCAAAAAACGCATTAAACTTTTCATTAGGGTTATTTGCTTCAAAAATATCTGAAAAGCTCAAGTTGCCTATGCATTGCCTAAACTGATACATGTTTTCCTTGCTGTAGTTCAACTCAATTTTTCAGGTCAGTCAGACGTGAACAATTGAGTTGTTTATGTTTTCTAAAAGATAATCTACAGTATTCTTGTAGATTTGGCGCTAATAAGCCAAGAATCTATAGCGTGAAGTGAGAATATGAAATTCTCAAAAAAAAAAAAAAAAAATGAACATGTTGAATAGGTGCCCTAGAAATGTCAATAGCCTTTTCGTGCAAAAAACAAGAATTCAGTCAACTCTGGTTTCACTAAAACAGACTTAAACATAGCAGGAAAATGGCTAGACTGATATTTAATGAATCTGTGCGACACAACATACATATCGTGACACGATATAATATGACCATCAGGAAAACATTTGACGTGCGTTGACATAGGTAAATTTACTTTGAGGGTCTATTTAAACGGACATGTTCAAATGAAAAGCATTTAGCTGAAAGGATTTGTCGCGCAAATGATAGCGGCAGAACGGGAGGATGATAGGGGAAGAGGGAGCGGGAGGTGCCCTTGACACTATTCGCGATGTTATTATTGATGCGTCGAAAATAGGTCAGGTGGGAAATATTCTCAATTAATGTATTAGCTAAGTGATGAATAATTGAAAGATAATGATTAAATAATATTTTTTTATTATAAATATTTTTATGTGAGGGTCCCGTGGCTAAATAATAGCAGCCGCACAGGTCGATCGATCAGGTTAAGCCACGCTTGCCGCGGTTAGTCTGTGGATGGGTGACCATCTTTACATACCGAGACCCTCCGTCCCTCGGAAAGCACGTTAAGCCGTTGGTCCCGGCTGTCATTCGTGGGTCTTTGACAGTCGTTACGGGTCGTCAGTTGCCTGAAAGTCTGACAACCAGTCTTACCAAGGGGTATCGTACTACCCAGTAACTGGGTTGTGGAATTCAGATAGGCAGTCGCTCTACGTAAAATACAGGTATTCAGCTGCATCCGGTTAGACTGGAAGCCGACCCCAACATAGTTGGGAAAAGCCTAGGCAGATGATGATGACCTAATGGATCGATGTATATTGGTGACTCGCTGATAATGTTTATAAATGCCTTACTTATGTTTGAACGAATGTTATGAATTGATAAGAAAAAAAAAAAAAAAAAACATTATTTTAATACAAACGTTCACGTAGGCAATGTAAGCCAGTTTTATCAGAGTCGTATCAACGTCAAACAAAACCTTTTCGTGGTAAACGTGTCACTTGGGAACGGCTTCACTGATTTGGTTATTTGTAGTTTTTATGGAAAGAAAAATTGGAAAAGTTGCTCGGCAAATTCGTAGCCGAATTCTGAACTGAGTCCATTTAAGAAGAAGAACTTGCATCGTCTAGATAGAGCTCTATGCCTATAAGTAATCGATTTTTTTTTTATCAGGCTTATTTACCTATAGAGATTTGCTGATAGAGAGCAATCTCTGGCAATAGTCCAGCACTCCTACCTTAAGATTATGAAGAATATGTTGCTATTATGATTTATGTTGGTACTTAATTCATTTTAATAAATAGCAACACTAATCCCCTCTCATAAAAACCATAATAAAACCTGTCATAAATTATTTTTAGTGTGGACACTGCGTTATTTTTAATTCATTGAGACAAGAAAATGAATTCTGTTTAGCTAACGTTTATTTTATTGCCAGTTAACAATAATCGCTGCATAATTTAGCTGTGGCAACATTTTATAGCTGTAAACGATTTTTTTGTGGTTTCGTATTTAATAATATCTATAAAACGCTTGTAAACACTAGAATATTGTCATTTGACGCTTCCTCATGTCCGACCCACTGCCCGACCGTGTTGCGGGCTGATTGCCAACTCGCTTTCTGAGACAATTTATTAACACAAGCCGTGTGTCCGATGGCATTTCCTTCGGAAAAAAATACGAACTTCCATACAAACTTTCATACCCTATTTAACCCCTTTAGGGTATGAATTTTCTAAAATCCTTCCGTACTGCTCACATCCGTTGTATAAGGAACTCTTGTGCAAAATTTCAAGTTTCTAGACCCAGCGGTTTAAGCTGTGAGCTGTCTGTCAATTAATGCATTTAGGATTTTTACTTCGTTTACAGTGCGGCCGACGAGAAAATGCGTTCTTGACACCTGTAAGTTTCATACAAACGAATACGTGTTTTGCGAATTTGATCTTTATTAGCTACTAGAATTGGCGCACTGACAGGTGTCAGGAGCGCATTCTCTCGACGCCCGGACTGTAGTCATCTTTAGTTCAGTTTACAGCATAATTATATCAAAATACTCAAATACTTCACACTACCGTGCATAATCAGTCTATGATGTTCCCACTCCTGGGACACAGACCTCTCTGAGAGGAAGTAGATCATAATCTACTACTCGGGCCCAGTGTTGGTTGGTGGATGTCACACGATGATCATCGTGAGGAAACCGGCATGTCCTAGGTAGTCACAAAACGGTGAAGGAAAACATCTTGAGGAAACCGGCACGTCCTAGGACCAAAAATTCGAAGACATGTGACATCCACCAACCAACCATGGTCATAATTGTCTTGGGCTTGCACGTGTCTGATATTATTAAAATAACAAATCTAGCCGCTATTTACTACTACAGCTTTGCAAAAACAGTATGGAATAGGTAGGTTTGTTTACATACAGAGAAATGGAAGTACAAGTGTAGGCACTATGATTATCAGGAAGATTCAGCTTACACGGACCCACCTATTTAATATTTATAAACAATATAGACCGTTCATAGATTAATAGTGTTATATGTATATTACTAGTTATGTGTGTACCAAGCCACGCGTAGAGCTTGAGACACGTGTGGGTCGCAGCCATTGTGTAGAAACTTTTTATTCCAAAACATGTGTCTGCCTGTGGCGCCTGTTGATCATAAGCGGACAGTATGTTTACAAAGACCGATTGTCTATGAATGGCCCACAGTGGAATAATACAATTTTCCATTGCCTTCGACAGCCTGTTTATAAAACAGTGTCAGTTCGCGGGTTCAGACTGTTCGATATTTGAAAAATAACCCGCCATTAATCGTGTTCTAGTTTCAAAATATAGGCACTAAAAGATATAGACAAAATAAGTCTTCGTTGTTCTAAATTATTCTAGTTAATAGAAACTTCACTGTTGCTACCTTTTTTAGCCAGAAACCATTGCTGATGCTGAGCGTATTATTATTGTCAATGCAGAAGATACAAGTTTCACTTTTAATTGATTTGATCATTTTTATCATACGTAAAATAGTTTAATGGGAGTCGTCGGATCTCAAAGTTCAAATGTCATAATGTCATCGTCCACTGCTGGACATAGGCCTCCCCCAAACACCGCCACGTCGACCGGACGTGAGAAGCACAGACCCGGTCGAAATGTCATATGATTTTGCCCAAATCTGACATTTAATTGCGAGATACTGATAAATTAAAAAAAAAAACCTGCACACAGTCCACATCTTAAGAAATGCATAATAATAGGAAGAAAACAAACTTATTACAAATTACAACTAGATCCATTTTGCAATAAATAATAAACAGTTTAATACATTGTAATAATCTCCATATATAACCCAGTAATTGGCACCTCTACTGTAAGGGATTGCCAAAAATCCCATGTTACTATGGAGCCACAGATTATAACTAAAGAAAGCGCCGACTATCCGATCGATCATTGGCCTTGAAGAGATAATCTATTGCATGTTGACAAGTTGATAGCCGGCGCGAGTAAACCTGAATTTACATTACGATACATAATAAAACAAAAAAAAAAACTATTTGATGATTTTTTGGGGCTGAGCGACTGCTGGGAGTGTAACTACTCGAAGTAGGAGTTGAGAAAATCAGTTATTTTTGTTTAAAAGTGTATAAGTATAAAATTGGCAATTATACATGTGATGGCTTATCTGTTACCCGTGGAGTGCCACAGGGTAGTATCCTAGGTGCAACGTTGTTCCTAGTTGAAAACTGCAAAATAATTTCGTATGCAGATGATACTAACCTAACATTCTGTGGTGATACTACACTCACTAGCAGACGCCGTTTATCCGTTTTTATTTTATCTTTGTTATTTTTAATTCTAGTTTTGCACCTAAACAGTCCCTAATTCTTTTGCTTTGTATAAGACAGTCTAAAATTCAACAACTTAAACTCATCTAGATTACGGAAATTATTCATGTAAGTAAAATATGTACATATTTTATATGTTATTGACCATCGGCTACAATTGTTAACGAGGGTGGGCGCTGATACTTATAATTATCATGTATAAGTTATCTCAGCTTAGGTATTGGCTACAACTCTACTTAACTTAGGCCATTGATTCCCAATGTGGTCCAGGTGGACCCCCAGGGGTGCACGGGAGACTCGACGGGGGTCTAAGTTAGATCTAATCTTCACATTTCCTGTCGAGTTTTGGGAATATGATAGAAATGTAGCTGCAGGGGGGCACTAGAACCAGCAAAATTTTTAAAGTGGTCTATGAAAAAAAAAATAAAAAAAAGTTTGGGAAACTCTGCCTTAGTCCTATTTTCATTGTAAACCATATGTTTTTACTTGAAGGTGCAAATAAACTTTTTTGTTTTTATTATTATACCCATCCCGTCTGCGAAGTTTACACAAAAAGAACTGATTCAAAAACACCCGTAAATATCAGTTTTTAAGATCGGAATTTTAAAAACTGATAGTTTCAATTAACTAAAAATACAACGTGTAACGTTAAATGCGCAAAACCTGAAAATAGTTTGATCAGAATAACGAGTAGAATTAATGGAACCACTTTTTAATATAGGTCATATTTTTCAAAAAATCTTCATTAAAAACGTTGCCGTGTCTATTTATTAATAGGTCAAGCAAGCCAATGTCAGCGCGTGTCAACTCAGGGGGTTGAAATTTTTCGTGGGTTACTAAAAAAAAAAAAATTGCTCTTCCATTCCATACATTTTGACCGCGCAGGTATTGCACTTTTCTATCAAACAGCTGATTTTTAATATATATACGAGTACAATAAAAATGTACACACATAAACTTTCCGGAATAAATTCTCTAAACCAAGGTGATAAATGATAAATGATAAATGATTTATTTTCTGTAAGTAGGTTTGTACAAACACTTTTACATGTCAATCATATTTTTTAAACTAGATGAGGTCGGCGTTTCCTATCTGACTACTCTGAGAAGAAAGGCCGAAACAAACTCAGAGGTCACAGTCTCTTTTAAAGTCCAGGTGAAAACTATACATCAAAATCCGTTGCGCAGTTTTAAAGAACAACGCGGGCACACAAACAAAAAGCGACTTTGATTTATAATAGGTATGGATTATTTTTAACTGGAATCGTAGCATGCATTAATGTCCCGTGAAAAGTTCGATAGATTCCTTATCAATATGTATTACGTATGAGGAAAATATTGGCTATTCACAATATTACACGTTCATATAATGAAGTTATCGCGGCGGGAAATACTTGTAACATGAATTATCGATGGCGACCATGCTTGTGTCCTTGGCTCTGAACTTCAGAAATTTCAGTCGTAAAACGTTTGTAAGTTCTGGTTCTCTTATTCATTTGTGAAGCTGCTATTACACAAGGATCAATTAGTAAAACGTCTTATGCCCGTTTTTACGAGCACTAGACGACATCTTAATCATGCCTAATTAAAGGCGCTGTTGAATTTGAAACTTTCGGTGCTAAGCTGAGCGATGGAGATTTTACAGCGCGCTTTTATTTAGGCATTCATTTCGGTGTCGCCCAGTGTTAGTGAAAACGGGCATTAGTTCTAATTAATTACTTTATTAGTATACCAAAACGGGTCAGAATTCGCAGTATGCTGTAGCACAAAGGATGACAAGAAAGTTCCTTAAAATGACTTTAAACTAGCGGCCGCCCCAGCTTCACACGGGGACAACGTTTTAAAAAAAAAATATTTTCGAATTTCCGAAATTATCTTTCATATAAAACATGTCCTGGCTATACCAAACACAACAAAAGAATTATCCAATTTGGTGCAGTTTTTCGGAAGTTATGCGCGTACAGACATTTCGACGACTTTGTTTTATAGTATGTAAGGATTATCTTCTAGTAGTTCCTATAATATCCTCTCGACAGAATTTACTGAAAATTCGTTCCAAACAAAGTCTTTTTCTTTGTTTTCAGGCGGACCGCGCCACCAACCTGATCCGCGGCAGTAGGTACGAGCAGTACCTGCAAGTGCGTGCCGACATCAATGAGTTCCGCGACAAGAACAAACTGGACAAAGTCATCATACTGTGGACTGCTAATACTGAGAGGTAAATACATTTGGTTTAGAAAAATTACCAGCTTATAATTGTCCCACTCCAGGGTAAAGGCGTCTTCAAGGCACGAGTATTTATTAATCACCACGCTTGCCAAAGACGAGTAGGAAATTTCAGACTCATATTAACTGTAATTCCAGGTTTCCTCACGATGTTTTCCTTCGCCGTTGTCTGGAATTTCCAAGATTAACTCATTTGATCTATGAACTTTATTTTATTACAAGAAGTGCGCTCAATGGTATTTCCCGCAAAAAGGACGAACTTCCATACAAACTTTCGTCCTTATTTACCCCTTTGGGGGAGTTTTCGAAAACCCTTCCATAGTGCTTACCTGCTTAGGCATATGACATCTACCAACCTGCACTGGGTCCGCGTGGTGGATTACAGCCCACTCCCTCACAGAGAGGAGACCTGTGTCCTGCGTGGTGGGTTACAGCTCACTCCCTCACAGAGAGGAGACCTGTGTCCTGCGTGGTGGATTACAGCTCACTCCCTCACAGAGAGGTGACCTGTGTCCTGCGTGGTGGATTACAGCTCACTCCCTCACAGAGAGGAGACCTGTGTCCTGCGTGGTGGATTACAGCTCACTCCCTCACAGAGAGGAGACCTGTGTCCTGCGTGGTGGATTACAGCTCACTCCCTCACAGAGAGGAGACCTGTGTCCTGCGTGGTGGATTACAGCTCACTCCATCACAGAGAGGAGACCTGTGTCCTGCGTGGTGGATTACAGCTCACTCCCTCACAGAGAAGAGACCTGTGTCCTGCGTGGTGGATTACAGCTCACTCCCTCACAGAGAGGAGACCCGTGTCCTGCGTGGTGGATTACAGCTCACTCCCTCACAGAGAGGAGACCTGTGTCCTGCGTGGTGGATTACAGCTCACTCCCTCACAGAGAGGAGACCTGTGTCCTGCGTGGTGGATTACAGCTCACTCCCTCACAGAGAGGAGACCTGTGTCCTGCGTGGTGGATTACAGCTCACTCCCTCACAGAGAGGAGACCTGTGTCCTGCGTGGTGGATTACAGCTCACTCCCTCACAGAGAGGAGACCTGTGAAAAATGAAAAAGTGTTTATTCCCAATAATACTTTACAGTATATATTTCTTACCTCTGCCAAACTGCAAAGCAGTTTGTTGGCAGACGTAGCTCCGTTTTACATTTCTAGAGGAGAGTTTTTCGAGAGGAGGCCTGTGTCCTAGCAGTGGAAATATTGTAGACTGATTATGATATATAGGATCCTATTTAATATAAACTGACACTGCGAAATATTTGTCAAAAAATACAAAGTTTTCACAGCTGCTGTTTAGTGAAGCAGAAAATGTACGAAAGAAACTTGTAATATTGGTTGTATTAATTAGGCCCCGTTTCATTGATGGAAATAATCGTTATCGACACCCTTTTTTGTTTGTCAGCCTAGTCAATGTAACGAATGGATAGTTCAATAGTATTATATATTATACGAAACGTTATTGACCGACCGCGTCAAAAAACGCATGACTGGTAATAATTTTTTGCCAATGCCAGATCTTAAAATAGACGAGTTCAATGTTCTAGTTAGAATGTTTGTGATAGGACTGTCGTCAGGTGTTTCAAATACGCAAAGATTGCTTGATTTGCTATATTTTATAATTAATGAATCGAATCATTTGCATCAAAAACTATTCACTCGTGGTTTCGGGAGAAGCACGAATGGGACTAGCAGCAGTAAATAATAATAATAAGGGTGTTTCCACTGAAGCGGAGCTGGGCGGAGCGGAGCGGAGACGTCCACTCACAGACGAGACGAGTGACGCGATGAGGATTTCAACCATTGTGATTAGTCGATTCCTGCACGTCTCTGCTCCACTTCGCCCAGCTCCGCTTCTGTGGAAACGCACCCTAATTTATTTATATTTCAGACATAAATCTAGTCCATAGTTTTACACTCATAGGTACAGACGCCAGCAAATCAAGCTACTACAGTCTGTCAAATGTATTTAATAGATTTTCAACTTTATCTCTAAAGTATAAGGTTCAAAGTTGATTAGAAAAATTTGACAGTTTCGGGTAGCTTGATGTGCTGGCGTCTGTACATTTAAATTATAAACTATTTTAAATACTACTCAGGTAAAGACCCAAAATAAATAAATTTAAATATTCCACAAACTCATTAAAAAACATTAAATACAATAATTAATAAGGCAGTTGTCCCACCGCTTTAGTATGCCAAACGCAAAATAATTCACGAACATACACCAATCCATATTTTTAGTGCTAATGCTTAAACAGATGGCAGTGACATGAACGCGCAACTTGTTATCATGGATTTAGTACCTACATGAATCTGGAACACCTGCGTTGAAATTTTTCGTCGGTTATTTAAAAAAAAAACTTGATGTTTGATACATTTTGACCGCGTAGGTATTGCACTTTTCTGTGAAACAGCTCATGTGTAAATCATGTGCTGAATTCATGGTTTCGGGGCCACCCTCTATAAAATTATTCATACGAAAAATTTAGTTATGTACAGTCCGCATCAAAAAGATACATCGACAACAATTCATTTCATTGTCCAATAAATCTTTGTTCTATAATATTACAGCACTTACAATATTGTGGAACAAAAATTGTAGACGGTCGAATTATTTCTTGTCGATGTATGTAAAGTTTATTCGACGTAGAGCTTCTACCTAAAGTGTAGAATAATCTATTGGAGAGAAGAAAAGAAAATTATAACAAAATAAATGGTTAAAAATATGGTAAATGGAAAACAAGTGGCGCTGGTAAAAATGGTGATGGTTGCGTGATAATAATAATAATAATACCTTTATTTCGGATCAAATAATCCATAGTGTTAGTAAACATACCTATAACAGAAGACTTATTATCTAGTGTTAGTACCCATCACCCTTTGCACAAACAGTCTCATGATAGGAGAACTATAGCTCTCACCTACTGCTTTCAGGATGCTGTTGCAACTGTCTCTCACTCTCCTCAGAAGCGATGCTGTTTTTTTTGCGCAAGATAGCGTGAAAGCCATCTGTGCGAGCTTGCGCAAACATCTCTGAGGCACTACAGTATCGAGGCAGTCTCAAGAGCATGAACCCTCTGCTGGGACAGAGGCCTCCTCTCGGTGAGAGGGAATGGGCCGTAATCCACCACGCGGGCCGGCTGTGCGGGCTGGTAGATGTCACATGTCTTCGGATTTTTTGTTCTATGACATGCCGATAGACCCATTTTATTTTAAAACTATCTTTGCCCAGCGTGGCCTACCCAAATGTCCTTTCATTGGTATTGTTCGTCGAATCGTGAGGCTCCTCAAGTTCTGAATTGAGCTGCACGATTTTTGACAAATGCGTGCGCTGACTGGACAGGTCCGCTCAATCTGTGTGGTTCTTTACTCAAAAGACCATTTCAGACACCAATCTACATGGTCTTCACATGATCTGACCAAGATTATGACTAAAAGACTGTGACCTCTGAGTTTGTTTCGGCCTTTCTTCTCAGAGTAGTCAGATAGGAAACGCCGACCTCATCTAGTTTAAAAAAAAATATGATTGACATGTTAAAGTGTTTGTACAAACCTACTTACAGAAAATAAATCATTTATGTGGTGGCCCAATTTCTTCCGCTTACATCTTATTTTCTTTTGTCCTAGGTACTGCGAGGTGCAAGCGGGCGTCCACGACACCTCTGAGAACGTGGAGAAAGCGCTGCGGGACAACAACTCCGAGATCTCGCCCTCCACCATCTTCGCACTCGCTGCGATTGATGAGAACGTGAGTATACATTAAGAAAGAATATTTGTTTATTTGGTACATGTCATAAGTACACAGACAATGCAAAAAACAAAGAAAAAGAACTTAGGCCCGGCGCACATTGGCGGCACGGCACGGCACGGCAGGGGATCCTTTGGCATCCCTACATGTAAGCGCACACTGGCGGTAACAATGGCGTGGCGTCCTTAAGTATGCCGCGACGTCCTTAAGCATACCGAAGCGTCCTTGCTAATGAAGCTACGCGCGGGGCCGCGGGGTTCGGGCGGGCGCTGTCTTTCCGCGGTATCCCGAATACAACCAAAGCGTTCCGAGGGACACCGAAGCATTCCGCAGGCTGTGGTGTTGTTTTTGTACTTACGACCGTTAACATTGAAATTTCAATTTTATTTCCATACTATTAAGTTATAGTTTTATTCGTCGCCTAAAAATACCTTGCCATGTCGTGCCGCCAATGGGCGCCGGGCCTTCGTTGTAAAAAAATAAATCGCAACCTGTTACGATGGATTCCGTACATGATTCTGAACCTCCAAGCGTTGTAATTTTTCATTGGTTATTTTTTTGATAACCGACTTGAGGTGCAGATTTGCAGAATCATGTGCATTATATTTAGCTTGGCTTGCTAAATGCGTTTACCGTTAAATGCGTTTATTTAAAACACCCCCTGTCTCTGTCTATCGTTTGAAGTTGATAGAGACAGAATGTTTTAAATATGTTAAGCGCTAAACGCATTTAGTGAATTGTGATGCAAGCGGACCTTAGTGATCGTTTTGCCAACTAAAATCTTATGTTAATTCAAAATAATATAAAATACAACTTTTCCCAACTATGATGGGCTTGGCTTCCAGTCTAACCGGAGGCAGTTGAATACCAGTATTTTACATTTTGCGACGGCCTATCTGACCTCCACAACCCAGTTACTGGGTAATACGACCAATTTTTATGTCTTACATAGAAATTAGGAGCAAAGGTTGAAAGAAAGAAATCAAAAAGAAGAATTGTTTATTGGTTTGACGAGTAATTTGACGCATCTTCCGTACTCCATTTTCAATTCGGTTAAAAAGCCAATGTGCTTCATTAAACTCTATGAACATCATTACAAAGTTGTCCTGCAAATTATCTGAAGTAAAACGTAGTTCTATATTAATTCCAAAAACTATATTAAATAATTCGTGTTTTTCTACAATTCCAGTGCATATACATAAACGGCTCGCCGCAGAACACGCTTGTGGCCGGCGTCGTAGAGCGAGCAGAGTTGCGCGGAGTGTTCGTCGCCGGGGACGACTTCAAGTCCGGACAGACCAAGCTCAAGTCCGTGCTTGTGGACTTCCTCGTGTCAGCTGGTCAGTTAAGGACATTATTTTGCAGTCAATTCAATTCACTTATTTCAGATATTATAATTATCCATACATGTTTTATCAAAAATAATGTAATAACAAGAATACACACAACAACAGAATCATTGAATCAGGTCATGGAGCACTGGATAAAACCACACGTACGAGCAGTGCGGTCCTGCAGGGTGTGCGCAACACAATAGCAATGGATTTCATTTTGACAGTTCAACAACATTCATTGCGTTATTTACGTTGTTGAGCAGACACATTTTTCGAACATATGGAGCAATGAATTAGCAATATGCTTCAAAATGATTCAAATTGAGAGCAATAGTGTGTTACGTAATTCTGGTGCTGAATCAGGACCGCACCACCCGCACATGCAGCTTCGTCCAATGCTCCATGAAAGAGCAATCCACATCCATTCTCCCTGCAATAAGCTGCAGAGAGCTGTTGGGGCTGCCTCATATGCGGCGCATCAGAGACGCAATTCTTTTGCGATGTATCGCTTGAAAGCTATCCACTTGAGCGACTGCAAACATACCTGATGCGCTACAAAAGCGTGGCAAGCCATCAACATCCTGAACGCGTTGTTGTTTGTAATGCTGAAATACAACGTGTAGCGTTAAATACGCAAAACCTCAGACACCCCAACTGAATTTTAATTCAATTGACCTATTTCAGAGAGAAAATAAGTAATTAAACATTTTTTAACGGTTTTATGTGCTGGTTTACTTTTACTGGCCATTCTGATCGTTTCTTGCGTCTGCGACGACGCTTTACCGAGGGAGGAGTCGTCACCGGGCCGCTGTGCCGCGCTGACATTGGCTTACTTGACCTATTAATAAATAAACACGGCAACGTTTTTAGTGAAGATTTTCTGAAAAATGTGACCTATATTAAAAAGTGGTTCAATTAATTCTGCTCGTTATTCTGATCAAACTATTTTCAGGTTTTGCGCATTTAACGTTACACGTTGTATAAGACAGGACGCCTTCAGGCTAGATGGGGCAACGATCTTTGTAGGGCGGGCTGGTAGCAGTTGGATGATAGTTGTCGAGAATAGATATAAATGGCTTGCGATTGGAGACGCATATGTCCAGCAGCGGACTGCTGTAAGCTAATAATGATAACGAAGGCTGATTGGAGAGGGAGGTAGAAATCTGTTGTATATTCATACTTAAAATAATTATGTGTGTACTTATGTATAAAAGTTATGGTTTTTATTCTTTATTGTTAGAAATTACAAATCATTTATTTGCTAATAATGTAGGTATATAGATATGGTGGTAATTTCCATGAGAGTCCCGATAAATTTTGCCGTACGGTATGCGAAATTATATAACATAAAACATTCAGTAAACAAAAAATAAACATAAAAAAAAAAAAAACACAAAAAAAGCATTCCATTCAGTAATCGGCATTACTAACATTATTAAAAATACTCATATAATATGAATTAAAAAAAAAAAAAAGTAAAAATGTCAATAGCTTAAACTACAAATTTCAATCAATTTAATTAAAAATGGCAGAAAATTAAGTTATAAATGTGAATAAATTAAATTAAAAACCGAAATCTCAATAACTCAGTAAGTTAAATTACAATATGTCAACAAATTAATTTTAAAATATCAGAAAATTGTAATGACTAAATTCAATTACAAAAGTAAATGAAACGGCAAAAAAAAAAAATGATATGTTGTCACCTTGTTATTTTTTCTATTGAAAAGCTGTTCAGCTCCAATAAATAAAATTCAATACTTCTAACATTATTCTTTTAACAAACTTATTCTTTCAACAAAATGTGTGCATAAAATACGCATATCTACATTTATAGTAAAGAAAGATGAAAGGAATCGAGTTGTTTTATAAACGCTTTGCTTAATTGATAAACAATCATAATAAATACATTTTTAGTCTTTCGATTTTCATGTTATTTACACAATAACTTTTTCTATTCTCA
Source organism: Eremobia ochroleuca (assembly GCA_949629135.1). Lineage (NCBI taxonomy): Eukaryota > Metazoa > Arthropoda > Insecta > Lepidoptera > Noctuidae > Eremobia > Eremobia ochroleuca. The sequence continues at coordinate 16,622,417 of OX451402.1, read as the reverse complement.
GGTTTGAAGCCAGTCTCGATCGTGAGCTACAATCATCTGGGTAACAACGATGGTAAGAATCTGTCTGCCCCGAAACAGTTCCGTTCCAAGGAGGTTAGTGTTACCTATACCAAACATTTCTGTTTTAAATTACGGGGTATTCCTCGAAGCGCACCAACTTTGAAATGCAAATGAAGCAGACCAAAATTATTCCTCGAAACGCACCATCGTTTTGAGGAATACTTTTGGTGCATTTTATTTGGTGCGGTTTGAAGTTGGTGCGCTTCGAGGAATACCCCTAAATTACTTGCAATAGCACCGAGAGAAAAGTTTCTTTTTTACTAAAATGTTTTTTGAAACTAAATATAAGGTGGATTATTGAGACGGGTTAGTAAGGGTAGGTACCTTATGGATCGATCGCCATCAAAAAAAGTTTTAGTGAACATTTTCTTGTTTATAGTACATAAAAAAAAAGTGAATGCAGATAGAATATTTCTTGGTGATTAGAAAAGTTTCATAATCTGTGTATGCAGATAAATATTTCTTAAAAATTGAAGGATAGTCTCCTAAGACTGTTTTCTTTTTATTATAATACAACAGTTAAGGTTGCCTGCCCTTACTGCCTCTTCTCAAAAATGCTGAATAACACATGTGACATCACACCTGTTTCACTCCCGCTGTGTCCCTACAGGTTAGGAAGAAGTGTGTAGGGTAGTAAAATAAATACACATTTCACCAGTAAAAACTAAAATGTAATTTGTATACCTGTAGTCCTTTACAAAATGAAATGATAATTGCAGATTTTCAGGAACAAGGACATCAAAGACTTGTTAACCGCTCGCCTAAAAAGTGCACTAAAGACATGATTTCTGGAACTTACATACACAGAGACAGAATCATTTCTCAAGCCAAAGTGCCAGAAAAAGAGACATTACACACACATCATCATCTCTCACACTTTCACCCTCACAGACACACATAAAATTACACTTTACTAATTAACAAAAATAACAAAAAAATCAAACAAAAATATCTGTCATCCAGTGTAACCAAAGGTGTCCTGTCAGCACCTTTTTGCCAATAAAACTTTTTGTATTTTATTTTTATTTTTTGTATTTGTAGATCTCAAAGAGCAACGTGGTGGACGACATGGTGGAGTCCAACCAGATTCTTTACAAGCCGGGAGAGAAGCCCGACCACGTGGTCGTCATCAAATATGTGCCCTATGTCGGTGAGTAAACACAAAGCATCTGATCCCCTTTCATTTCATAGCATATCTTATTTAAGGGGTAATGAAATGGTACAACTTGTCAAAAGATTTATTGATAACTAGCTTGCCTGTGACTTAGTCTGCGGTCAAGGAAGGATGATGACAACGATGATGACGACGACGATGACGATGATGTTGATGATGATGATGATGATGATGACGACGATGATGACGATGATGATGATGATCATGATGATGACGACGATGGTGATGATGATGACGACGATGATGACGATGATGATGATGATCATGATGATGACGACGATGGTGATGATGATGATGATGACGACGACGACAAATATGTTGACGATGATATTCATGACGACGATGATGACAACGATGATGACGATGATGCCGATGATGTTGATGATGATGATGATGATGACGACGATGATGACGATGATGATGATGATCATGATGATGACGACGATGGTGATGAGGACAACGATGTTGACGATGATGATGATTACGACAATGGTGACGATGATGATGATGATCATGATGATCATGATGATGACGACGATGGTGATGAGGACAACGATGTTGACGATGATGATGATTACGACAATGGTGACGATGGTGACAACGCTGATGACGATGATGTTGATGATGATGATGATGACGACGACGACGACGATGATGATGACTGACGACCCATGTGCCAAATTTTATCCAAATCTGTTCAGCCGTTTTAGCGTGAAAGCGTAAAAAAAACAAAAATCTCAACAAAAAAATCAAATATTTTCTCTTTATAACTTTAGTTTAGAAGAAGGGCCTTGCATTTAGATACCAAACATTATGTCAGAGAGGGTAACTGACATTTCCATTTTGTGTCCATAAAATTAGCAATATTGTATGATTGTATGAACTGTGTTACAATTTTGGTGTACAGTAAAGTAAAGTATATCCTATCTATTTATTTTTGATTGATTATCAAGTTATAAACGTCATCGCATCGTAAATGCATAGCTACATAAATATCACTCGCCTTAAGTTAAACCTTCACCGATTTCATTCGCTTAAGCCTCGAAAATTGATTTCCTATTCGCAGCGGACTCGAAACGTGCCATGGACGAGTACACATCAGAGATCCTGCTGCATGGTACCAACACCATCGTGGTGCACAACACTTGCGAGGACTCTCTCCTGGCTGTCCCTCTTATCCTGGATCTGGTGCTACTGAGTGAGCTGTTCTCTCGGCTCGCCTTCCGCGACACAGACCGCTGTAAGTATATAGGGCATAGAAAACATTTATAAACATAGTAGGTGACTTATAGTAAACCCATATTTTGTCAGTTATTTTAGTCACCTCTTCTACCTAAACTTTCTGTCAGAGCAGGCGAGATCACGAAAAAAAAAATAAGCTGTTTCATACATTTTAGTCAAGTAGGTATTGAACTTTTGTATTAAACAGGTGATTTTTTCGTGATTTCACATTTGGTCCCATAGTGAAAGTTGCTCATATTCATGGGTAGAACACCCTGTAAGAATTTAAAGACTGTAAAAAAAATATCCAGTATATGCTACTGCCGTGAATTTTTTCACATCCAAAAGCAACCATTTGAAGAAAAGACCATTGAAAGACCATTGAACCATTGACCATTTTGAACCATTTGGGGGAAGAGGCTCTTGACTAACAAAAAATAGCACTAAAGCTTAATATTTCACAAACGGATCCCTAAATCGAAAAATGGTTTTCACGATCTGCAATATTTTTGAAAGTCCTATCCAACGATACCCCACACCATGGGGTAGACGAGAAAAAAAAAACATCCCTACTTTACGTGTCGAGGACGTTTGTTAGATTAACTATAGTCAACTGATCAACTAATAGTTGAAGGGTTATTTCGTTTTTCAATATCTATTTTAAGTATAGTCAAACTTAACTATTGGCTATTAATATTGCCAGTGTAATGAGAAATCATTTCCTAAAAATAGTAATTTTTTTGGTGGTAATATTTTTCTATGTGACAACACTAGCCATAATGATGGATTACGTGTTAAAAAAAAAATCGGCCTTCTCATTAACGCGTACTCCGCAAAAATAGCATCGTCTGATGAATTTTCTTACATATCATAATATCTATGTTTAAATCCATGATAAACAATAAAAATAATATTTGAGAAATAACACTTTGACCACAAGAAAACTTGTGCAAAACAGCTGTTGTGGTTGAGTTGCCCATCCGCCATATTGTTAACTCTCCAACTTCGGGTGGTTAATTTTTTGAACAAACAGTTAATTATTTGACCATTGGATAAACTAACAATTGATCAAAAAACACATTTTGCCAAAATGTAACCATTACTTACTATTTTTAAAAATTGGTTGAGTTAACAATAGATCAAAAAACCGGTCCTAACAATCGAGCGGCGGGTCAGGTGGTAAGTTCGTGAAAAAGCTATACAACATGTAACGTTAAATGCGCAAAACCTCAGACACCCCAACTGATTTTTAATTCAATTGACCTATTTCAGAGAGAAAATAAGTCATTAAAAAAATTGTAAAGGTTTTATGTGCTGTTTTAGTTTTACTGGCCATTCTGATCGTTTCTTAAGTCTGCGACGACGCTTTATCGAGGGAGGAGTCGTCACCGGGCCGCTGCGCCGCGCTGACATTGGTTTGCTTGACGGTTTAGGCGCATTAGGGCTAATTCTCATTTTGGCAACCGACTCGCTAATGGACTACTTCTCGTTATGGCCACTTCTCACTTGGGCTACTTCTCACTTGGGCTACTTCTCACTTGGGCTACTTCTCACTTGGGCTACTTCTCACTTGGGCTACTTCTCACTTGGGCTACTTCTCACTTGGGCTACTTCTCAAAATTTGGGAATGTTTATTGAAATAAGTACTGTCTTTACGTATATAAACATGTTTATTCATTCATAAGAGATCAATTGCATTATTTTAAGACTAAATCAACATTCATTGAACCAATGTAATAGGTAAGTATACAATATTATAAGTATTACTTCTTGTAATTACTTTAGTCTGGTTTGAAATTAACATTTATTTATTTATAACATACACAAATCAATATAATATAAAAATCTATTAAAGAAATCTGACAGATTGTAGTAGCTTGATGTGCTGGCGTGTGTACATACTAATGTTATCAACAACGTGAACAATTTCTATGCAAATAGTGAGAGGTCCAGAAGCCTCTTAAGAAGCCAGCTCGTGCGAGCGAGACGGGACGATGTTTATTGTTGCGTTCTCGCAATAGCGGGATTGGAGAGGTTTGGCAACGGTGCGCGTGATGAGAACTGCGCGGAATTTAAATATTATTCTTTGAGTATGTAAACCTGGCAACCTTGCATCGTACGTATAGCGGGCGGCCGGGCCGCGCAGATTATTTTTTTTTTATTATTCTTATCAATTCTTGCGATATGATTGAGTTGGATAATTTTACAAGTTTACTTGTGTAGTTTTTTTTAATATATTTTTTTATTGTGCCGGCTCTCAGTCAAACGTGAGCCCGTTTGACTGAAAGCCGGGCTTTTCGGCTTTAATGAAAGGAACGCCCCTGACACGAGAGTAATAATTGTCATTATGAATGCATTATTAAAAAATAAAAAGTTACATTCTTGACTATGATTAAAATGTCATCAACGGTGAATTGTCTCAATTATTGTGTTTATTATTCGAAAAGATGGAAGAAGAACTTGTGTTTGTGAAAAATCAAAGAGGTAACGACGCTCTGCTGCACAATGGATATAGATACAATAAAACTAAAAAAGTTAACCAAGATAAAAGTGTTTTGTGGCGTTGTACAAACAAAAGGGAATGCAATGCATCTGTTACTTTGAATGAAACTGAAAACCAAATCATGAGGCAGTCCCAACATACTTGTCAGGCAGATTATGATAAAAATGCTGTATATTTAGAAATGTGTACGCTCAAGGAATTGGTATGTACAAATTTAGAACCCATTAAAGGAATTTTTGAAAATAAATTAGATAATTTGACCTTTGAACCGAGCACATCCAAAGCATCAATTCCGACTTTTCATGAAAAAAAAGATTGTTTGTACCGAGCGAGAAAAAAATTTTTACATGCAGATCATCTGATTTTTCAAGATTTGGCTCAAGTGTCCATACCTGAAGCTTTAAGCGATGATTTTCTAGTGGCAGATGATGGAGAAAGCGACAAAATATTGGTTTTCGCATCAAATATTTCCAAAAAATTTTTGTGGCGCGCTCGACGTAAACATAATCGCCGATATTTTGCAGATGGCACTTTTAAATCTGTACCCAAGCCGTTCTACCAACTTTTTACCTTACATGTGGATTTATGTTCTGATTCCAAAAGCACACAAATTGTACCTGTAGTGTATGCGTTACTTCCAAATAAAAATCAAGAGACGTATATAAGGCTTTTCAACATAATCAAAAGTGTATTGAAAATAAATATTACCAACTTTAAATGTGACTATGAATTAGGTATAATGAACGCCGTAAAAACCGTGTACCCTGATGCGCAAATAACCGGGTGTTATTTTCACTATCAAAAAGCTATCTGGAAGAAGGCGAAATAATTAAATTTGACTAAAAGAAAAGAAATAAGACAGATTATAAGAAAAATAGCTATTTTACCACTTTTGCCCGCAGAAAATATTCCAGAGGGTTGCCAAAAACTAACAGAGATTATTGAAAATGAATCGTTGTTACCATTGTTTGAAACGTTTTTAAAATACTTTGCAAAACAGTGGTATCCAAGAATGAACCCTGCGCTTCTTAGTTGCTCTGGACAACGCCACCGCACTAACAACTCTCTTGAGGGGTGGCACCATCGGATAAATGTGAAAATTCCCAAGCATCCAAGTTTATTTTTATTCTTACAGAAGCTCCGAAAAGAAGCCAAGCATTTTGACACCAAACTCAAGAACAGCCATATTCAAACAAAAAAAAAACGGCATAACAAGTACATTCATTTCGACAAAAAGTATAAAAAAGTACTTACGAAACTAAAAAGTGGTCAAATAACAGTTATTACATTTTTAAAGAAAATGACTTATTACCAGCTTCTTATATAAAGGAATCTAATTAATACTGAGGTGGGTGGACCATGGAAGGCCATGCTCCTTCGAAGGCCAATTATTAAAATTTCGTAGTTATTGCCATGTGATGACGAATTCCTTCTATTTACAAAAACATCTATCGAACTGGAAATCACAGACCTGGGGGCGAATCGCTCGCTCTACTATTTTGGCAGTACGGTCCCTCACTTCTTCGATATCGGGAATCGACGACGTTAAAATAAGGTGAGGGTACCATGGAAGGCCACTCAACAAATAAACAGTTATTATTCGTTTATTTACCGGATAAATGAAACTGACAAATATTTAAGTAAAACTTTGTTTTATTACGTAACATATAAACCACTTCTTTTTATTGTAGGGTTAATTGCTATTCAGTAACTTTTAGTGTTAAATGACTGATTTATTATAATGGCCTTCTAAGGAGCCTTGTTCCTAGCAAGGCCATTTGAAACCATTCAATGAAACTTAAGTTTCATCAATATTGATTAAATCTACAATTCAAAAAAGTGGTTTATATGTTACGTAATAAAACAAAGTATTACTTGAATATTTGTTAGTTTCATTTATCCAGTAAATAAACGAATAATAACTGTTTATTTCTTAGAGTGGCCTTCCATGGTACACCCACCTTGATTGTTAATTATTGTGTTAATTTAAGGTGAAAATATAATAATATTTAAAATGATTGTATTATTTATTACCTACATTCTTACTCTGTTGTACGATTTTTCAGTACTTACCCAATTATTTTCTTTTCACAGAAAAAATATAAGACTAAGTAGTTCCAATATGAAAAGTAGGGCTAACAGTGTTTAGATTATCATTTGGTGATAATAACTTAGGGTACTACGTACGCCGACGTACTACGTATCTCTTATGAATGAATAAACATGTTTATACAACCTGTATCGTTAAATGCGCAAAACCTGAAAATAGTTTGATCAGAATAACGAGCAGA